>LPNX010837675.1:127798-140278 GCA_001517045.1 Pseudotsuga menziesii
AGACATGATATTTCTTATGCAGTAAGTGTGGCTTCTATATACATGGATCAGCCTCATGATATCCATTGGAAAGCATCCAAAATGATCCTTAACTTTGTTCAGGGAACAAGGACACATGGGATCTTCTATAAAGCAAAATCTAATCTTGATTTGATTGGATCTACTGACAGTGATTGGGCAGGTGATAGCATAGACAGAAAGTCCACATTAGAATATGTGGTGATGCTTGTAGAAGGGCCAATCAGCTGGTCAAGCAAGAAACAGAGTGCCATTGCACTCTCATCTACAGAAGTAGAGTACAGAGGAGTTGTTAATGCAGCAACTTAATGTTTATGGTTGCAGGGTTTACTTGGAGGGTGTGGCTTCAAATCAAAGTACTCAACTACCATCTACTGTGATAACCAGAGTACCATTCGAATCTGCAAAGATCCAGTTCAGAAGTAGAGAACCAAACACATTGAGATCCATATGCACTACATCAGAGAGCTTGTGCATGATGGCACCATTCACCTACTCTTCTGTTCATCTTCAGAACAAGTAGCTGATATCTTCACCAAAGAAATTTGTGAGAAGACCTTCAACAATATCAAATCACTGCTGGGGATTGCTGATCATGTTGTGAAGCATGAGTGAAGACAAGATTTCCAAATTTTGTTTTACAGTCCATGTTTAAGGGAGGATTTTCCCAAGTTGGTTTTGCCTCTTTCCTTGTTTAAATGGACATGCAGTATGTAAAAGGGTGACTAAGACTTTTTGATAGGCCCTATAATTTTCTGATATATTACTCATAATCCAGGCTTAAGGGGGGGTGTTAGAATAATCAACCCATAGTTTACTACCTTAGACATTAATTTAATTATTTTTGTCTTATTTGCCTAGTTCATGTGTCCCACCTTATGCAAGTTGTCAATTACCTATCCATAGTGGTCCAACTTGCCTAATTTGAACCATGTAGCACTTGGGAAACCTCAAGGAATCAATTCTACTTTATTCTTGGTCTCCTAGGCGCCCTTCTGCTTTTTTTGCTTTATTTCCTGCTTTTTCAGTGTTTTAAAGCAATAGGGAAAGTTTGACTACGTGAGGTGAACTAGTTTTTTGTCCTCTTAATCCTCCACTCTTTTCTCCTTGGAAAAGAATGTATGAGTTGTCATTCCATGACTCTTTAGCTTTCTTAAGCCATTTTGCTAATTCATGAGCTCCATGATAGATTTGGGATCATATTTTTACACCTATGGGGGATTTGCTTAATTTTAGTAATCCTGCTTTATGCTAGATTCGAATTGCTCCTCATGCATTCGAATCCCTGATGTATTGTATTTATTCAACAACCTATTATGTTACAGGGTTGGCTATTGTACACTGATTTAATACAGTTTAGTGTTCAGCTCCAATTTCAGTCTCTTTTGTGAGTGATTTTGCATGATCAATTGTTAATTGTTGTGAGTAAAATTAATCTATCACTGGGTTCAATTTCCACAATGAAGTCACTAATAAAAATGAGGCTATAATATATATATATATATAACCAAAAACTTAATTTAAACCAGAGAGAGGGAAACAATCCAAACTTGAGAGATGTAAGAATCATGGGGATTGGGCACCTAAGAAAAAATAATGCACAACTCATAAAACATTAAAAAAACAAATCCTAGATACCAAGCAAGTTAGAAAAGCTATCATAACCGGGGTTGGGGCATCAAATTATGTTGTTCAATACTTGTCGTGAAAGCATACATGTATGGGATGGAGGGGCAATGGAATCAATCCTAAGTCAACTAAAGCCTTGCAACACATTGCATGTATGAGCCTAAACAATCTGCCTTTTAAATTGAACCAAAATACCAAAAGAAGTTTACTAATGGCTATATTTGAGAAAGTTCTAGGTGTGAGTATTTAAGGGCTCATGACTCTCAAATTTGCTATGTTTTGTACCTGTCCATGATTTAGTGAATCGATAGTCACAGGTAGGAAATTTAAGTTATTTAATGAAAACAATTAATGTGTATACCTCTATGTCGAAATTGTTTTCCATGTTGTTGTAGGACTATACCCTCCTTTTTGTCTTACCAAAAGGCATGATAATTAGGAAGAAGACCTAAAATTATAGACTTCACCTTCAAAGAATTAATTGCAATCACATTCATAAGGAGTGATAAGAATATCACAACAATCCAACGTGTCAAATCTCAGTTGATAGTGTCAATTAAATTCTTATATGGTAAATTTAATATAATACTTACTTATAGTTGTCTCTTGCTCTTTGCATCTTGACACATTTGATATTTTATGGTTGTCTTTGCACCTTGACCTAATTGATATTATAATGCGAGGATGTGCATGCATAATAATACTTAGTTATGACTATGAGATGAGGATTATAGAGAAGAGGATGTAAACATAGGTAATTTTAATATGTATTTTGGTGGTGACCGTTGAGGACAATTGTTGTGAGAAACCACAAATGTATAAAAGGACGGAGGGAGATTACATCATGATCATGCCACCCATCAAATTGAAATACTATTCTTGAGTCAACAATTGTTTTTTTAATTTTATTAATAACCATTATGTAGGTGCTTTGGTCCAAATGTTTTTTCTAACTCATTGTTTCTCCATATCGTGTGCCCAATGACACCTCTCTATAGCATTGCATAAATCGACCTATGTACAGTTTGTGATATTAGCTACATGCCATTATTTGTATTTGCATGACATCGAGTGTTGTTTATAGTTGTCATGAGTCCATGATATTCATGCAAGAAATGAAGTCTTGTAGAGGAGGACTCATCAAACTGGCCTTTTGAATTTCATTTTGATTGAAAAAGAGTGGACATTGGTAGTGAGGTTCACATCGGTAGTAGGAACAAAGTTTTGAGTTTGTTTTGGGCCTAGTAGTAGACTAGTAGTTGTTATATGTTGTTATAGTCATAGTCGTTGACACATTGCCACACTTTAGATTGCAGCCCCATTGGGAGTTAGAGTCACATATTGATGGTAGTGTCTCATAGTGATCAATCATTACCGGTCATCTTGCACAGCTAAGCAGTGAGTGCATGACATGAGTGAGTGAGTTATTATAATTGATCAAATTTCCAATATTTCCAATAATTTCAAATGTTGCCCTTCTTTTGAAATGTTGACATAAATTATGCCCTTCTTAATTAGAAGGGTAAAATTTAGATTTTAAATTTTTTTTGAAGGGAAATTTTAACTTTACAGTTCTAGCTAGAACCCTTTGGAAGGGCTCGAAAGGGTTCAATTTTGAACGCTGCTCCCCACTCCTTCACTCCTGCTTAATTCCAAAGAGGAACTTTCACATACCAAGCGAGTGTTTTCTTTGAATTTAAGTCGCCTGTATAATCTTATTTTCAATGAATTTCAAAGTAGATATCAAGAACTCAAGTCCTTTCCATGGATTTGTAAACTAAAACATTAATTTTTTGGGGGGGTGTAAATATAATTATTGTTGTTCTATGATAATAAAAATAATAATAATGAATTTAAAGTTTGTAATAATTATTAGGTTTAAATTTATGTTAATCATTCTAGTAGCTTATGATTTAGATTCTGAAACTTATCTCCCAATCACTTGAGGTGTTTATCTCTTGAGAATAATCTATGGTTTCGATTAGGTACACATATTTTACTAAAGGGATTTTTTGTGTACTTCCATTCCATTTGTGTTGAAGTTATTTCCTCATTTTCAAGAAATAATAATAATCTATTTTTAAGATCATAGTCAAGCAAGACACCAATTTTGTTGTATGAGACCCCCTTATTTGTGGGACAAGGAACCTCCTCTATGCAACTATTTAACTGTTGAAGTCTACATAGGTGTACATACCCTACCCCCCTTCGGATTTGAACATGTGATCTCCTGGGAGGAAACACATGTTCTTAACCATTAGACCCACTCAATCTATTACTCTAACAACTAAAGTTGGGGCTTAAATATTGATATATTCATTCATGATATTTAACTTTTATATTTTTTTGAATAAATATTGTGGGGAAATCCACTTGATGTGTCCCCACATTCATCATGAATGGCATCCCTAATAAACTTATCGACATAGATTAGTGTGACTATTCACCCACAAGGATTCAACTTACCAGCACATAACTAGACAAATGCCCAACAACATTGATGACAATCAGTTGAACTAATTTTGAGTGTACAGGTTGACAAAAATATTGCACTTGGAGAAGAGGCTTGATGCCAGCAAACACATCCACTAACATCTGGAGTTGTAGATACCTCACTGGATGTCTCTAGTTGTGCACATCATGAATCAGGAGGGTGGTGACGTCAGATGCAAAATTTACCTTGTCAATAATGCATAAAGGAGGTTTAAATTGATAGTGATACGGAGAGGTCATCACTGCATTATACATATCATATTCTACAAGGTGAGGACTGTTAGAGATCGAGGAATCGAAATATTTACCTGAAACTTCGAGATGGGGTCGGGCTTCTACCTTTACTACATATGGATCTGAGACTGGTTCTAGGTCAGCACCCCAGTTTAATTATAATTGAGTCTTTGATTAGTTAAAATATTGTTCTTGGTGCTTCCATTGGTTCAATTATTATTGGATCAACTACTACGATGTTTAAAGGAATTGATCTTGGTGAAGCTACGTCGATTGGTGCAGCTAGTTCGATGGTCACAAATCATGATAGTTATATTATTGAAGTTAGAAAAAAACCTGAGTATGGGACTTGGGACTCTTACATTGAAGGATCAACAACTAGCTATGATGCTTCTAGGTATCGATATGGTACTAGTTCTAGTACCTAATTCATAACCGTAGGAACCTAATTTCCTTTGGCACACGCTTAACAGTTTGCTTCAATGGTGTAGTGGGAATAAAGATGGTCAAGAGCAAATTCATTCAATTACTTTGTTGGATCTCTGAAGATCGAGGTGCATGGAACCAATATTAATAATAGAAGGTAGACAATTTACAAAATTTACTAAATTGTAACACTTCATTGCCACAATTGCAACTTTCCATGACACAATTAAAAATGACTAATTCATATTCTTCTAGTTAGTCATTTTTTATGCCGTGACTAAATTAGTCATTTATGTTAGTCATTTTTAACTCTGTCACTTATTGTCTAGTCATATTTGTTAACTGGTGACTAACTTAGTCATTAATTTTAGTTGTTTATAGTTGGGTCAATCAAAATTGCTCATATTTAGTAGTAAATCACTTGAAAAACCTGTGGTGACTAGAATTTTTAGTCACGTAGTAGCTAATTCCTCATTTTGTACTAGTGACCACACCTATGGCATCAAACCTGAAGCTATTGAGTGATGCTTCATCAAAAGCGGTTGATTCTACGATGTATCGTCAGATGATTGGGTCCTTGATGTACCTGACAAACACGAGACTAGATATTTTCTTTGCTATGAACACCTTGAGCCAATTCCTAATAGATCCAAGACATGTTCACTTGATTGTTGCAAAGCATATTCTGAGGTACCTGAGGGGTACAGTTGATTATGGGCTCAAATATGAGGCAAATCAAAAGATTAATATAGAAGGTTATGTTGATTCAGAATGGGTAGGCAGTGCCATCGATAGGAAGATCACTTCAGGGTGTTGCTTCAGTATGGGATCAGGTGTGATCTCTTGGTTTAGTAGGAAGCAATCCAATGTGGCACTGAGTACAGCTGAAGTAGAGTATGTCACAGCTTGTTTAGCTACTTGTGAGGTAGTATGGCTAAGGAAGCTACTGTCTGGTTTATTTGATCTCTAGCTGGATGCTACTTGTATACATTGCGACAACCAGAGTTGTGTGAAGTTGTCGGAGAACCCAGTGTTCCATGACAAGTCGAATCATATCAAGATCAAGTATCACTATATTAGGGATATGGTGCAGAGAGGAGCAATGAAGCTCCAATATGTTGTGACAGACAAACAGATAGCTGATGTGTTAACAAAGCCATTAGCCAGAGTGAAGTTTGAGTACTTCAGGGAGAATCTTGGTGTTCTCCAGATCGAGGTTCCTTCCAATGGGAAGTGATGAGTTCGTGAGCCATTCTGACATGGTGAGAGGATTGGTTCCTTTTGTGGTCAGATGTAAGGGCTGAGCCATTCTGTCATGGTGAGAGGTATGGTTCCTTCCATGTCATATGTGAGTGTTGATCCATTCTGATATGACTATAGGATTAGTTCCTACATGATCAGATATAAGGGCTACTGCCATTCTCTGAATGGAGGTGCCTGGTCAGTTACCAAGAAAGCTCAGTCTGGGACTGAGGTCCATTCTGATATCACTGTGAGATGTGTTCTCACATGATTAGATATGAGTGCATGGCCATTCTGATGTGATTGAGGTATGTGTTCCCGCTTGATCAGATAAAAGGGTTGTTGCCATTATTTGAATGGAGGAACCTGGTCAGTTACCAGGAAAGCTCAGTCTGGGACTGAGGGCCATTCTAATATGACTGTGGGATGTGTTCTCACATGATTAGATATGAGTGCATGTCCATTATAATGTGATTGAGGGATGTGTTCCCACTTGATCAGATATAAGGGCTGTTGCCATTCTCTGGGAGAATGGAGGCACCTGGTCAGTTACCAGGAACCCTCAGTCTGGGACTGAGAGCCATTCTAACATGGTGAGAGGATTAAGTTCCTTCCACGGTTAGATGTAAGTGCAGAGCCTTTTCAAAGATGGTAGTAGGTGTGTCCTACCATGCTGGTGATTGTAAGTGCTATGCCTTTCCACATATGGTAGTAGGTGTGTCCTACCATGCTGGTGGATGTAAGTGCTGATCCTTTCCACAGATGATAGTAGGTGTGTCCTATCATGCTGGTGGATGTGAGTGTTGTGCCTTTTTACATATGATAGTAGGTGTGTCCTATCATGCTAGTGAATGTAAGTGCTGGGCCTTTCTGACAGGGTTGTGGGATGTGTTCCTACATGGTTAGATGTGAGTGTTGGGCGTGCCTTTCTGACATGGTGTTGGATGTGTTCCTCTCATGGTCAAATGTAAGTGTTGGGTGGTCCATTCTGACTTAGGGTTAGATATAAGCACTAAAGAAGACCTACATGGAGGCTAGGCCTACAACCAACATGAAAAATGGTTGGCTCTATAGAACTTCCTATGATGAGAAGAATGATGAGATAGAACCTGTGATGATGATCCAGCAATGATGATCCAGATCGAGTGATGATCCAAATCCAGTGATTATGTTCCAATGATGTTCCAGATCAAGTGATGATCCAGATCCAGTAATGATATTCCAGTGATGATCCAGATCCAAAGATGAAGATGACTTGAAGATGAAGATGACTTGAATATGACGAGGACTTGATGATGATCCAGATGATATAGAGAAGAAGACTTGTGCTAATAAATTGTGTCGATAGAATACCTTCCTAGTTAAGAGGGATTTCTAATGTAATTGTAACTTCGGAATGTATTCACTTGTATTTCTTATGTATTGTACCCCGATGTTTATTTCGGGATGTGTCTATAATGTATTTGAGTCATGTCATGCCTCGATGTTCCTATTGGGAGGTTCTATAATGTAAACAATTCATGTCAAGTCATTGTGGGTAACCCTCCTACTGATCAAGGGTTAAAGTCCCCGCAGTTTCGGGGCACTAGGGTTATTAGACTCTCCTACAGAATTCAACCCTAGTAGGTTATTGTCAAGTCAAGAATTAGTATAAATAGAGAGTGAGTCTCTCTATTTATCACACACTCACTCACACTCAGTTGTAGCGCATAGTTAAGGAAGAAGAAGCTACTGGGGCTAGAAAGAAATAGGCTACTTCTCAGGAGATCATCTTACTGTTTTGGGGTTTTACTTTTGGTGCTGATTCTATCTCTGAGGAAGTTGCGGGGTTTTCTCCATTTATGATTTCCCTGAGGAAAAACACTGTGTTCATTGTCTCTTATGTTTGATTGTTGTTCTTGTTATTCTCTTAGCTAAAGATCCTAATATAATGCTAGCTTAATGTTAAAAATGTAACACTCATCTCCTGAAAGAGTTGTTAATACTGATAGTGCTAGTACCGCGACTAGCACGCAAAAGGGTACACCTCCATTAAATTAATCATGAGACAACCTTGACTCCAACTCAATGGTCGGTCATGCTATTCGACTACCCACATTCAATGGGAATGGAGCAGAGGATCCAGAGCAACATTGGTTCCTCTGTGAAGATGTTTGGATGGTTTGCCTAGTTCACAACGAGGACCTAAAGAAGGCGCAGATGATCATGACTCTGAGGGGTCGTGCATTGGACTATTTTATCAATTTTTGTGTAGTACCACCAAGAACCCCACAGAATATCCTTGAAGAAATCTGACTCATGATGATTTGTGAGTTCACAAAACTTAAATCTGAGTCACAGTGTATCACTGAGATCAAGGATAAAACAATCATTGGCAGAGTCCATATGGGACTTTGACTAGCAATTTAAAACTTTGATGTCCAAAGTAAGCTTCCAAATGTCGTATGTGCATTATAAATAGTGGTTTATTTCCACTATATTACCCCACATATGAGTCCCATTAATGCAACAAAAGATCGAATCGCAGATAGAAGCACTCGAATTAGCAATGAAGGTGGAAGCCTCACCAATTGGAGATGATGTTGGAGGAAAGGTGCAAATTCAGTCACAATTGGCTAATCTAACGATACAAATTTAGGATATCAAGAAGGGCAAGGAATCCCAAGAATATTTATGGTGTATGAAATGTAGAACAGATGGACACATCAAGGATAATTGTCAAACGTACATGAACTATATCTCATCGGGTGCGTCAAACCCATTAACTTCCCATAGACTACCCTAGTGTTGCATATACCAGACTAGAGGACATCACGATGAAGAGTGCTTATACTTGCAAAAGATTGTAAGTACCCCATCAAGCCTTTTTTGTAAATTTTGTAAGTCAGTAGGGCATGAAGAGAAGGATTGCATAACATACCAACTCTTGAAGGAAAAGACAGTAGATACCTACTTGATAAAGAATGATGGGCAGGCTCAGGCTATAGAGGTGCAAGCACACTACCAGCATGCACCTTTCCCTCAGAATCTGTATGCACCTCAAAACCCATCACGTGCCTCTGAACCAGTATGCGCCATAGAACTAATATCAGTCACAATACCAGCAGAATCACTACCCACCAAAGCAGCCACACCCTCTAGGAAGGGGGGTGGAAACTTTAGAGGAAGAGAAGGAGGAGGACTTAGTAGAGGAAGAGTCCAGGTGACATGCTATTGTTACAAAGAGAAATTCCTATGGCTTGGGGTACCACAACAAATAGCTTGACTCCAGAAATCAATCCTTTCCAATATGCAATAGAAATTAAATGTCTAACACTAAAGGATCAGACCTCGTACCTTATTCCAGAAGGTTGAAGTAGATCCCCATTGAGCTTTCCAATATTCAGCTTGAATTGATCTGTTACTTCCTCAAAAACAAGTAAACAATACAAGCATTCTATATATCATGGTGTTAGATCTATTCTAGCATATATAATCAATAATGTAAAAGCATTTGACATAATCCCATGGATAAAATATTCATTCAAACACACATTATTGGACAGGAAAATATATTTCTATTAATATAAATCAGAGATTACAAGATAAAACCTCTGATGGCACGTCTGAGAACCAGAGAAACTGAATCCCCCACTTGGGCCTCCACCACTTCAATCCTCCATCTCTTGATAGCAAGCTCACAAGCAAAAGGCGAGCTTGGGAAGAACACAAAAGTGCTCCAAGGGACAAAGGGATGCAGACTCAAGCATAAGTTCCGGAAACAATGGACTATAATTTCATCGCTCTCAATTCTCTCTTTTGCCTTCAATGTACCAAGGGGTTCCTTATATAGCTTTTCAAAGGGGTAATGAAAGGTTGAATCCGAGCGATCTCAAGGCATAGGGAAGGCTAGGAGTCAAATGATTCGGATCCATGTCAAGGAAAACTCCAAATGGATTTGGATTATGCACACATCCTGATGTACGTGGTTTTAATGGTCAAACCCGCGTATGTACATGCTTATAGGTTTAAAAGTTGAGTATAGCATTTTTCATGTGTTTTTAGGGATGATCAAGGAAACACCAAAGGACAAAAATTGGTCCATAGGGTCTAAGGAGTCTGCAGCAGGACAGGGGAAGGCCATACAAAGTGTGATTCACCTAGAGTGGTGAAATCCGCTATAACAGATGCCCCCTAATGTGTGAGGTCAGAGGGGTTATACGATGGTTGAAATACATTATAAGTCCATCCCAGAAGTGGAGTGATGAAGGATCCCAAATGGAAGACCAGCCACCCAATCAGCATAGTACAATAATACAACTTTGCATACAACTGCAAATACATATAGCAGTTCCGGATACATAAGAGTGCAATGGCCATGAATAGGCATGATACATGATATCACATATGTGGTCATCACCACATACAATATACATAGATCAGAATCTCCATGATGAATATATACAAAGGACCATGATCTCCAAAATGGCTGAAGATATACAATAGATCAAGATCTCCATAGTGGCTAGAAATATCTGACATATACTGGAATCAAGTCACGAGAGCTAAAATCTCATGAACAATGGCACGATCAAGGAGGTAGCATATAAGAGATGCCACCAATCTGGAAAGTCTTCTACACAAACCACTACGAGTACATGTCCTACTATGTGAATAGAGGTGTTGAGGTCGAATATAGTATTCCATCGTCTAATTACCGGTCATTAATGTATACCATTAACAGACGCGAGATCACCCAACGATAATGAAAATGGGAATCAAGGTACTAGAGTGCAAACTAACAAGTGTGAATAAATGTGTTGAGGTCGAACACTTGAAAGGATCCATCAATCAGGGGACATTGATGTATTCCCAAGAAATTTTCGATGGCGAGAGAACTTGCCACTGATGACTACAAGTCTCAAGGCACTCAAAATGACTCTAGACTCCAATCCCAGAATAAATGATCTGAAGTCGATGGGATGAAATCTGCTGGAAGGAGGGAATTAAGGCATCCCCCATCATCCAACACGAGGTACTCAGCAAAGTTGTATAATGTGGAAGGACTCGATCATAAAGTGCACGAACCAATAACTGTACTAGGAATGGCCGACATGCAAAGTCAAGATAACTGAGGAATGGTCGACTCAGTTTTTAACTTCCTTCAAACAAGAGCATAACGGTGTATGGTGACTGAATGAAGGCAGCATAGAATCGATATACAAACTGGGACATCCCTGTGACACAGGAGGCATCAACAGAGGCTCCATAGGGATTGGAAGCCTAACCAGTCGGTGGAGATAAACTCAGATAAACGAGTACAGCTCCTAAAGTCAAACTATAACCCAACCAATGGATATGATATACAGTGCTCTGTTCAAAGGCGACACGACTCGACAGCTGCCAAAGATAACATCTTTCCTTGTTCGGATTTTTGGTTTTTTGAATTTTTTTTGGAATTTTTCAGTTATTTGAAAAGCTTGAAAAAAGAATAAAGTATCTTTATAGTTACAAACTAGGAGGATACGAGTGTCACAAGGGTAAACAAACTAGTTCCAAGTAGTGGAACATACCTATGCTCAATGCAAGGATACATGTGTAGGATATCGACACTTGGGGGAAAATCCCCTCCCAGTAAAAAGGGAATCAAGTTGCGAAGGATATAAACAATGGCTCTGCATGGCTAGACATGAGACAAGCTCGGGCTATATGGCTGAAACACAATGTCAGGAGAGCCGGCATAAAGCTCAATAAGGCAGGAAAAGCTCATGATAATGCATTCACAACTTGACCTGAGGGAGTCCTGAGGCAAATAGGCTAGCATAAGATCAAGAGGGGTATGTGGCTCTTGCGAAATGTCATGGCAGTACTATAAAATGAACTCCCACACCCTAAAGGAGAAACCATCGGCATGGGAACCAAATGCAAATAAGGCGCTAACTAGGGTACCCATGTAAGGTGAAGCTCTACCGCTCGTATCATGCCACTTCTAAAGCAGCAAGAAGGTTCCATGACATAATAGAGTGGGTTCGTACCTAAGGTCATGGCGATATGGTCATAAGGTCATGCAAAATGCAAACGGTGGTGAAACCTAACCTATATGTCAGTTTAGACATGATACCTAAGATCGACACGAATAGGTCAATCCAACGGCTAAAACGTCACTGAGAAAGGTCTTCTACAACACCAATTATGTCAAAAACGGTCCAAAATGGTTAGAAAATGTCGAAACTATAGGAAAGGGGGTAAAAATTTTCAAATATTTGAAATTTTTTCTATAAATAGTAAAAAATATAAATCATTTGAAACTTTTACCCATTTGAGCTCTGATTTTCAACTGCAAATTCCAGGAGATCCAGCTGGCGGAATTCACAACTGTTTCTTCCAGGTATTTACTCATGCTCTCCTCTTGCATTTTGACATAATTTTTATAGATTTTCATGGTCAAATGAATTTTTT
>LPNX010837675.1:149645-190632 GCA_001517045.1 Pseudotsuga menziesii
TATTTAGCGTTGATTTTAGTTGGATTTATTACTCAAAAAAGGGATATGATCATGCAACTAGTGGTGTTATGACACAACAGGAAGTAAAATGCACACCTAACAATCAATGCAAATGCATTGTGTCCATGAAAATAGGGTATGCTACTACGTGAAATGCACAATTCTTCTTCAAATGATAAATGCAAATTTCCTATATGAAGTCCTAACCAGTACTCCAAAGCAAATCTATCTAGTGCAAGTACAATGCAAAGTGCAAAATGTAATGCATGATGATAAGCAAATGTTTTTGGATTTTTTGAAAATAAAAGAGATGCAAAAAGCAAAAGAATGATTCTACGACCCCTAGACTCTGTAAGCACACCTAAACAACACTCAAGCAAAGCACTAAGGTAAAAGAACTTTAATGCACTAATCTCAAACAAAAAATCGAAAATGCCATGACAAGAACCATCTTAAAAAAGAAAAATTTATCCTAAAAACAATGTTTCTGGTCAGGAACAGAGGTCAAAATAGACTCAGGCAGTGCTAAAGGATACTCAACAACATTAGAATTCACCCAGCAACCAATTATCTTCCCCAAAAATGCAAAATCAAGGGCATACGTGACTGTTCACAGTAAAACCGCGTGTATACGCGGAAATCGCAGAAGAAAGCGTGTGTATATGCGACTGTAAATCAAAAACCCGTGTACAGGAAGAAAGGTGCATAAAATCAAGGCAAACAGAAGGCTGAGACAAACTTCACACCAATCATACTCTACAAGGCATACATGCCCCCAGACCCGACACAGAAACAAGAGAGAAAGAGCAATTCAAATTCATTGAATGCCGAGAAAACAACCCCCAAAGGACAACTACTAGGAACTCCCCAGCGGAGTCACCAATTCTATTACGAAGAGAAATTCCTATGGCTTGGGGTAGCACAACAGACAGCTTGACTCCATAAATTAATCCTTTCCAATATGCAATAGAAATTAAATTTCTAACACTAAAGGATCAGACCTCGTACCTTATTCCAGACGGTTGAAGTAGATCCCCGTTGAGCTTTCCAATCTTCAGCTTGAATTGATCTGTTACTACCTCAACAACAAGTAAACAATACAAGCATTATATATATCATGGTGTTAGATCTATTCTAGCATATATAATCAATAATGTAAAATCATTTGACATAATCCCATGGATAAAATATTCATTCAAACACACATTACTGGACAGGAAAAGATATTTCTATTAATATAAATCAGAGATTACAAGATACAACCTCTGACGTCACATCTGCGAACCAGAGAAACTGAATCCCCCACTTGGGCCTCCACCACTTCAATCCTCCATCTCTCGATAGCAAGCTCACAAGAAAAAGGAAATCTTGGGAAGAACATGAAAGTGCTCCAAGGGACAAAGGGATGTAGACTCAAGCATAAGTTCCAGCAACAATGGACTATAATTTTGTTGCTCTCAATTCTCTCTTATTCCTTCAATGTACCGAGGGGTTCCTTATATAGATTTTCAAAAGGGGAATGAAAGGTCAAATCTGAGCGATCTCAAGGCATAGGGAAGTCCAGGATTCAAATGAGTCGGATCCATGTCAAGGAAAACTCCAAAAGGATTTGGATTATGCACACATCCCGATGTACGTGGTTTTAGTGGTCAAACCCGCGTATGTACGTGCTTATAGGTTTAAAAGTCGCGTATATCATTTTTCATGTGTTTTTAGGGATGATCAAGGAAACATCAAAGGACAAAAATTGGTCCATAGGGTCTAAGGAGTCTACAGCGGGACAGGGGAAGGCCATACAAAGTGTGATTCACCTAGAGTGGTGAAATCCACTATAACAGCTATAACTGTAGACAACCAAAACATTATGCTAGAGGCTTCCAAGAGCCTACAAAGACATGTTCATATTGTAAAGGGAAGGACCATAATGTGGAGAAATTTCCTCAGTTGATTGTGAAGTGGCAGGTTTTGACCATCGCTGGTCCTAACCCTATGCAAAATCCAAATCCAAATCCTAACTTAAATTTTCAAATGATTGTTTCTGAGCCAAGAGAGTCAAGCGTTGTTGTTGTAAAATGAGGAGGTGTTTCTACTGGAGTTGATCAAGATATATCGCAAGAACAACTACATCCCTAGGTGAGACACACAACGTAGAATAAAGTACCATTCGACGTTAGAAAATAGAAGCAAGTTTTTTTGTACATGCGACCGGAGTTTATGGATCAAGAACCATCAACATCAGCTGAACTGAGGGAGATTCCTGAATGCTTCCAACAACTATTCCAGAAGCAGATCTTGAAAAAGGTTCATAAGATCAAGTCATTTTTGTCAAGTTGCTTAGTGCTAATTCAAGATAAAGATGTTATCGCAGAACTACAAGCACTGATAGAAGAAATCCCAGAAGAGTTGCAACCTACAAGAATGGTTAACCATGTCAAGAACAAATTCAAAACCGGCCCCGAGTTAAGAATAACTACGCAAATAGGAGATTATGAAATGGACTACATCATTCTAGATCTCAAGTCAAACATCAATATTTTGACGCGACAGACCTGGGAGAGTATGGGCAAGCCGTGCTTGGACTGGTCCCTTGTCCAGTTGCGCCTTACAAATCAGATGAAGGTGCTACCAATTGGTAGTTTAAGTCAAGTCCCTGTCAACATTGATGGGTTGCACACATTTGCAAAATTCGAAGTCATTAACATCGTCGATGACATAAACCCATATCCTGCGCTTCTAGGGATATATTGGGCCATAGATAATCATATCATTATCAATTTCAAGAAAATGATTCTATGATTCAAGGATGATGTGATGAGGGTATTGTCTCCCATTGATCCATTGGAGGGACAAAGATACATCAAGCCTATATACAATGAGGGTCAAGGTGATTATCTCGACCATATCTACAATGTCACTATCTTACAAGAATATTACATCAACCTGATAGCAGATGGAAAACTAAGCTGGAAGAGTGCTAGTTCCTGCACATCCGACTCAAGAGAGGCCTTAGAGAACAGGAAAAATAAATTCCATGAAGTCTCTATGAGGCAATGCGCCAGAATTACCCGATTGGTGTGACGGGTGGAGAATCAATTAATGGAATTACCCACATATGAGGGGTTACCTAACCTTGCGACCTTCCTCAGTGAGTTTGAAGGACTTCTCACAGAGCCACAACACTTATCTGCATTGGACTATGTGTTGAAGGCTACGCCCGCCAGATGGTGGGGTACACATAAGCAATCCATATCAGAATGGCCATAGTGCAAAATTTTGTTGGAATTTAGATTCGGTGAATAAGTCAATGTCATGAGTCAAAAATACATAGGTCTGTCAAACCCTATCGAGCACATTAATTAGTGTCACATATCCTTTGTAGAATACCCATGATAGGAATGGGGCCATCATTTCATTCATACATTGGAAATGACACCCAAAAACTTGTACACATCCATGGAATTGCGACAGGGAACTCAGGATTGGGAAGGTCTAGCTAATTAGTTCATGGACACATTTGAATTTGTTGATGATCAACCTATAGTTGATGATTCAACCCAGATGATCAAGGTTAAGATATTCATTGAAATCCCTGTCAAAGTAACAAGTTCCCACTAGTGCACCACGACTATCCAGCAATGGATGGCTTGTTACAATATGGCTAGAGATCCAGATGATGACCGACTAATATAAATATACCAGAGTCAGAAGGTATGTGTGAAGTCGAAGGAAGCGGTATTTCCAGCAACCAGTTCCTTAAGCCACTGAAAATCAAGAAAGTGAACATTGGATCGTCAGAGAACCCAAAGTTTGTCAATATAGGAGATTATTGGGATGATGAGATGGTAGCAAAGATCATAGACTTGCTGCATGAGTATCAGGACCTATTCCCTACCAAATTTTCGGAGATGAAGGGAATAGTCGGTGACCTAGGGGAAATGAAAATACCCCTGAAACCATATGTTAAACAAGTTAAGCAGTGACCCTATAGGTTGAATCCAAGGTATAAAGAGAAGGTAAAAGCATAATTGTATCGCATGCTCAATGCAGGAGTCATTGAACTTGTTGATGAATCAAATTGGATCACCCCTATAGTGATCCAAGATAAGAAGACAACAGGTGAAGTCATGATCTATGTCGACCTAAAGATGTTGAATGATGCATGCATGCACGATCCATTCCCAACACCATTTATAGATTAAGTACTTGAAATCATCAGGGGGAAAGAGATGTATTCATTCACCAACGAATTCTCTGGCTATCATCAATTCAGAATCATGAAGGAGGATTGCCACAAAATGACCTTCGTCATAGAATGGGGATGTTACCAATATACAGTAATGCCCTTTGGACTCAAGAATGCACCTGCTATTTTTTCTAGAATAGTAGTTTCTGCTTTCAAATATTTCGTACATAAATTTCTTGAGGTCTACTTTGATGATTGGACTGTGTTTGGTCTAGTAAGAGACCATATTGCGAGTCTGTGCATGATGTTGGGCCACTGTCGCTAGTATCAGATCGTGCTTAATTCTAAGAAATGTATTTTTGCGCACAATTTGGTATGTTTTTGGGTCATGTTGTATGTCGTGGTGGTATTTTGGTCGACCAAGCGAAAGTTGTGATTATCTTTGATTTACCACCACATACATTAGTCATGCAACTCATATCAATGTTAGGGCACACAGGATACTACAGGAAGTTCATCAGAGGGTATGTAGAGATAACTGCACCTATGGAGAAACTATTGAAGAAAGATGCAAAGTTTCAGTGGATGGAGCCTTGTCATCAAATCTTGGATAAATTAAAGAATAATATGGCCACTGCGCCAATACTTGTATTTCCAAACTGGAAGAAGGAGTTCCATGTTCATGTTGATGCATCATCTCTCATGCTAGGTATAGTATTGATGCAACTAGGTGAGAGTGCTCTTGACCACCCTATTGCTTTTGCTAGCAGAAAAGTCTTGACGGAAGAGAAAAATTAGATGACGATAGAAAAAGAAGGACTTGCCATGGTCTATGCACTTCAGAAGTTCTGACACTACTTGTTGGGTGGACATTTCAAAATGTACACTCATCATTCTACTTTAAAATACCTAGTCAACAAGCTAGTGTTGGGGGGGACGATCTATTGATGGATCCTCCTGTTTCAGGAATTTGACTTTGAATTCATTATTAAACCTAGTCAACTAAATGTCGAACTTGAACACCTACCAAGGATAGAAAGTGGTGAATAACCAATGATTCTAGAGGATAACTTTCCTAACACGCAATTGTTTACAGTCACCATGATGGAGGATCAGAACAAGGAATTTAACATTGTCACCCACTTCTTGAGCACAAGCTATGCACCTGAACGATTCTACACTAACTAGAAGAAATATCTGCTTGTCATAGCTGTTGATTATACATTGATCGCAGGACACTTATACAAGCCAAGAATGTATGAAATATTGCGACGCTGCATCTTTGACTATGAACAATAGTGGGTAATGAGTGAAGCACATGTCGGTGTCGCAGGAGGACACTATGCTAGAAAGGAAACAATATGTAAGATATTGAAAGCAGGACTATGGTGGAAAACCATACATATGGATACTAAGAGCTTCTGTCGACGCTGTGATATCTGCCATAGAACAGTAAAATCGTTGCATCTCGACGATATGCTACTTGCGCCGCAGATAACCCTTCAATATTTTGATAAGTGGGTTGTGAATTTTGTTGGAACGATCAGAAAACCAAGGAAGAGGAATGGGGTGCGATACATTATTACTGCGACTGACTATTTAACTAGATGGGTTGAGGCTGTGCCTATTAAATATTTCACCGCTGCGATTGCAATGAAGTTTTTATTTGAAAATGTGGTGACCATATTTTTCTGTCCAAAAATTCTACTCAACGACCAAGGTATGCATTTTGTTAACAAAATGATTAATGATATTACTGTAGAGTTCACGATTCATCATAAGAAGATGATACCCTATCATCCTCAGGCGAATGGAATGGTTGAATCCTTCAATAAGATTCTGTAGAATGGATTAACCAAAGTGTGTAATGTGCACTGAGATGATTGGGATTAGAAAATTTCAGCTGTGCTATGGGCATACTGTACCACTTGTAAACGAATTATAGGGCACACCCCATTCAGAATGGTGTATGGACAAGAATGCAGTACATTGTACCGATCCTATGAATTGTTGCGCTGACAGAGTTGTTGTCGAGAAAATGTTGTCACAACTTGTTTAGATGGAGGAAGAACACTTCGTCACAGGGTTCCATCAAAACATAGAGAAGCAAAGGAAAAAAGCATGGCATGATCACCAGATCTGGATTAAGCCATTCAAATTCGAAGGACTTGTTTTGTTGTATGACAATAAATTTTTCAAACATTTAGGGAAGTTGAAGATGCATTGGCTAGGGCCATATACAATCGCGCATGTCACAAACGTTAGCGCAGTAAAGTTGCAGAAGCTAGATGGAATGTACATCATAGGAATGGTAAATGGAAGTCAACCAAAACCTTACTATGATGATCAAGACATGCCTGGCTAAGGTTGCGTCATGCATGAAAAAAAAGGGGGGGGGGAGTTGGAAGGAAACTGTTATGTCGCACGTCTGTGATGGAAGCAGGAAAATCATAATAAAGAGTGGGAATGAAAATTGCTCTTCATTAAAGCCTAGATACCCGAAAAAGATATAGGAGGTTATGACAATGACACATAATTAATTCGACGAGTCCAAGGAGAATGATGACGTGATTTTTTGTCCCATCAATTGTCTCCATCATAAATGCCATAATTGTCCTGACAGGTACAACACAGAACTCAAGTAGATGAATTGATGTGGAATGCATCAAACGAGAATCCCATGTGATCGAAAAGAATTTGATCTGACACCAAATAAATGCATGCAGGTCAGGTGCATCCCTATAAATACGAGGCTTGAGCGACAAGAATTCTCTTACGTGCACACAGAGAAGAAGATCAAACCAAATCTTGTGAGTGAGTGAGCCAAAGCTAATACTTATTGATATTTACAACTCTAGTGAGCCATCTAACGTGACTATTTCTTCATCATGTCCAATTGAAGAATAAATTGTGTCAGCAGAAGTGCAGTAGCAAGAACAATAACTAGAAATAATGCCACGACCAAGACAACAAACAACTCATGTGGCTGGTTCGACCCCTATTCCAGCCTCTGGTTTGGGCCTCAGGGTAAACCCTATTTAGAATCCACTTGTTAATCCACCAATTACATTTCCATGACCACTCATACCATCGAGAGAGGTTCCAGAATGATCAACACCAAAGATATCTAAGAAGCGTAAGGTGAAGGCCACTATGGATATGCCTATTGAGGACATGCCGGGGGAGGACGCACTAGACTTGCCACCATGCAGAGATGTAGGTGCCACCATCAAAGAGAAGAACCTATTACCACATTATGTGCAGCTAAGGAGATTCGATGCACAGGAGGTGAAGATCCCAGCAAAAGCGCACTCCTCCTTAGTGACACCCCGAATCCCTAATGGTGTACCCTTGCTGATGGATATACTGTCGAAGCTAGCCAAGTTGCAATTTGAGGATGTTGATACCCACAAGAAGCAATATTAGAAAGAAACAATTACATGGACATGCTTCCATTCCTGCCACCTGAGCCCCATCTTGTAGTACCAATGGAGTGGGTCAGCGATATCGACGACGTGGGGTTGTTAAACTTGTTTCTCATGTTGCACTTTGGTTGGAGCACGCAAGTAACTACATATTTCCAACAACTCCTTGTCTGTTTTCATAGAGGATATTTATGGCTCGATCGACCCTAGCCCGTCAATGTCAATTTCATCTCGTCGATAACGGGTCTTTCGAAGGTAGGAGAATACCATGCATTGTACCTGCAACCAAATAGAGATACGACCAAGATGAAGCAGAAATATAATATTCAACACGTAGGTTAGGGATTTCTCATTTCCCCTATAGAGGAAAACATAGTGAGGTTCACAGAAAAAATCCTATCCTGCAATCTGCTGCGTAAGATCAGTCCCATTGAGTGCACCATCAGGGTGGTAGAACTCGTAGAACAGTGCACAATGGGCGTAATCTTCAACTGGTCACAATACCTATTGAATGAGCCGATAGATGATGCATATTAAGTGCAGGAGGATGCTAAGTCTAAATTACACTACTCCTGCTGCTCATTCTGATTTCCTATATTCTTTGGTCCAACCCACCGAACTACCAGCCGCTCGATGTCCTAGTGATTTTCCTTGGTGCAAAGTATCGGAACCTCTGGGGGGATAAGCAGGACATGATTCGATAGAAGGACAATAACATTGAGTTATTTCTGCACAGCGAGGAACTACGCGATGTAATAAAGTAGACACACCGAGTAAGAGCTGTGACAGTGTAGAAATATGCCTCATTTATAAACTTTCAGGCTGGTGTTCACAATGTTATCTTGGAGTCGTGCGGGACCTGGACAAGCAAGCGCACCAGGTGGGGTTCATAATCACTGATGCGGATGTAGACGTAGTTGTCTAAGATTGGCCTGCAGAATGGCACGTACCAAGACACGTGCAGATGGATCAAGGAGGAAACTAGGGAGGAAGTGGCCAAGGCGAGGGCTAAGGAAATGGCCAAGGGAATGTTCTAGGAAATGAACAAGAGGATGGACAAAGCAATGACGGTGGCGATGGGAAAGAAAATCACTCACCGAGATCTAACGATGATGGCAGTGAACATAAAAAGGATAAATATGATGACTCTAAAGACACACCTACTAATGAAGATGTGCAGAAGGACCGGGAAGTGGCACAAAGCAAAGAGCAGCATCAACTGTAGCACAAAAAGTGCAAAGCTGACAAGATGGATAACACTGTCAATTTAGCCGAGGAGGACATCAACTTGCTTTTGGAAGCAATTGTAGAGATTGCAAAGTTAGGTCTAAAGGGATTACGTAAAAAGCAGTTGTGCCTCACTGAAAAGCGAGAGGACCATATCAATACCCTGACTGAGGCTATTAATGAGGTCAAAATCACTGTCGAGGCTACGAATTACGTCATGGATCCAAATGATGTGTTAGAAACACCACTCCTATTTCCATCGATAAATATAGACATCCAGGCATGCGCAATGGAGATAGGGACGCTTGAGTTTGATAATGTTTTATGATGGGTTTGAGACACTATATATGGATTTATCTAAACTCGTGCTAGCTAAATTCTATACTGTTCAGCATGCGGTTGTGACAGAAATACGGATCTGGGAGAATGCTCTTGCATATCAAGAAACCAAGAAGAAAAGGAAGGTGAAAGAGCACAAGGCTGTCCTTCGAGAAAAAGAGCAAGAAATTGAGGCACGAGAACAAAGCCGAATTTCACTTGCTAAAACCATCAAAGAAGCAATTGCATATTTTCTCTTGCAAGAAGTCCAAGAAGATGTTGATACGGTCACTAAGGTAGTGTTAAGACTAAATATTGTTCCTAGTCTATGTGTGTTGTTTTACAAAAAAAATTGTTTCCTATTACTTTTCATTTTTTGGTTTGTTTTAAAAGTTTAATAATGTTAAATACATTTTGTTTGGTTTTATAGGTTATAGTTGTTTATTTTATTTTATTTCATTTTTGAGTTTTTTTTTGGCTTATTAGGTGTTATATATCTTTTGAAGTCTGAAAAAGCTTATTTTATAATTTATTCCAAAGTATACATTTAAGTCTAACCTTTTCTTTTGAGCTCTTTGTCAAAATTTTAATGAGAACATTCTTGTAGTGCAAAATTCAGGGTTAATGCAATAAGGCGCTACAGGAATCCCGAATTATTAGAAAGAGTGGTGGTTTATCGTGGTATTTGTAGCTAAAGACAGTCGAAGATAATGGAATTTTTTCAGCCACTTGTTGAAGACATCATGACACATGTTCATAGTTCAAGTTCCTAATCATGACATATGTATCAAGAGGTGTACAGATCATTGAGAAAATTGTAAACTATCGAGATTTCATGGTGTACATATCATTGAGAAAATCGTGGTTTTAGCTATCATGATTTCATTTTGGTTATGAGTTTACTACTGCAGAGAAGGAGGTTGAAAATATTTGAAACTTCCTAAAGAAGCATACAAGCTAGGTTACAATGCAGATATGAAGAAGAGTGGAAAGACTAATAGGTATGAACCTACTGATATGAGTTGGGAAAATGATTTTCCAAAAAGTGCAACATTATTTAAAAGGGAAGGTTGGTTCAATTTCTTTGAAAATATCACAAGCTTCTACTTGGAGGTGTCATACCGTTTTGCCCAGAATTTTATCAAGGATACTGTAACATTCGATACTCTTAAGTTCGAATTAACATAGGAATTAATTGTTGAAGCTACAGGTGTATCAAGAGAGGGATAATTATGGTTTAAAAAGATCCCTTTCATCTTTGACCCAAAGGATTTATTGCTACCAGATATTGAATCCCTAGAATGGGGAAATGGAGTTCATTTGGACAAATTCAAACCTGAATGGAAGAAATCTATTGGGGTTGTTCAGAGTTATGTTACATGTGAGGGAAGGTCAGCATTATTTTTTAAATACCATATTAGATTTCTACAATAGCTGAACCAACAGTAAAAAATGAATTTGCCTTTCTTTCTCTTAAAGAGTCTCAAAAAGATGTCGAACAGAATTAAGGGGCACATTGACCATACGCACTAGTCAGTTTTTCACCATGGTTTGATAAAATTAATTATCTGTACAGTATTGCAAAGGAAGAACAATATTTGGGACCATTTCTTATTTTGGTTAGGATTTACTAATGAACAAGAGGACCAAGCAAAGAAAAGCGTGATGAATAAGCAGTTTGGTTTTGTTAAGAGGTTTAAAAAAGAATTGATTGAAGATTTAGTGCATCCTAGTGTTAAAGAGAATATTTCATGTTAGGAATTCAAAGAACCTTCTGTTGAAAATGAAATAGAAACACTGAAGGATGATCAAGAGCAAGTTTTGGAGAACAAAGAAAAAGAGATGCATAGTTATGCTCTCTTTTTCCTGTTTTAGTCATTGTAATTGAGCATGGATTACAAGGCAATGGAGATGAATTTCAGAAATCCCAAAGAGGTTTTTGTTCATAAAGAGTTCATTCATAGAAATGTATCTCATTTGCGCAATAACTATCATCATTTGAGATATTCGATTTCATCTTTGTGGCCTATTTTTCAGGGTTTGAATTATTTAATAGTTTCCTATTTTAGTCACATATTTCCAGCACATATTCCGATCAATTGAAGGGGAATTTTTTAAAAACCAAGAGAGGTTTTTGTTCTTAATGGACACATTTAAAACAACTTCACTCTATTTTGCAACATCTATCATGGATTGAGAGATATGGAGGCGTTTGTGAGACCCATTTTTCAGAAAATTCATAAATTTCCTAGAGTCTGATTTGCTATTTTTGGGTTAATTCTCTTTAAATATTTTGAGTTAGCATGTAAATAATTGATGTAACTGCTTCAAATATTAACCTAGAAGGTATTTATGGAACTACTTTAGTTATAAAACTATAAAATTACAGAAATTTATGAAGGGAGGGTTCGAATTTTGGTGCAAGAGGAGGCTTTAGAGTTGTTGTATGTCTAGCTAAGACTCAAAACTCTCATGTAACTTTGAAGATTGATTATGATATATACATACTTATAAGCCATTGTTATCTTTTATGCTGATTTCATTTCTGGTCTATTTGATCACTCAGTGTATAATTTCATTTCTTGTTTAATGTGTTTATTCATGCAAGTGCTTATATGTTGTGGATGAAATCACGGTTATATTTATTATCTTCATGGTTTATATTTTATGTATTTGCATCTAAGTCTTTTTATTGTTTCATGATTCAGTACTTGTTTTATCCTGTTGAGGAATTACCTTTTGTTGATAAATTTTCAAACCAAAAACCATAAAAACCAGTTTCATTTTGTTTTTATTTTTGAGATTGTTCTAGCTTGTTCTTGTAGTAGTCTGAGAACAATTTCTAGCACAAACATATTTGATGTTGTTGTCGGGGACAAAAATGAAGTATATCTTCCATGGGATATCATCATTCATCTGATTTTGGGAGGTGAACAGAATCAGAAAATATTTCAGACTACTTTTTCACCAAGCAGTGGTTCACAGTGGTTACCACAAATATTGTAACAAGAGGGAAACCTACTTCACCTTTACATGTGGGTGTCTCAGACCTAGAACAGATTTTGAAAGAGGTAAGAAAAATTCAAAAATTTCAGTCTTCCCCTTCTTTGTGTACCCATAATTAGTTTGAATTAGTCTTACCTTTTTCACATTTAGAAGAGGAAAAACAAAATCTATCGTGGTCAATTCCTACTATACCAGTTGACAATTTTCAAGTCTTTACTAATCCATAGTCTTATAAAAAAAGAAAAAAATGAGTTTCCTAGAAAGATTCCCTTGTTTTAGTTTGAAACCAGTAAAATCGCTTTCCAACCAGGTTCTTGCAAAGTAAATAAACTCTTTCCTTCATCAAACCAATGTATCTCAAAAATGTCGAGACAATAGCTAGATATGATGGATAGAATGGTAGCTGCTAGATATGCTCCTTTAGTTCTTCCTCATCCTCTAAATGCTCTCCCTGGAGGAGATTATCAGAAATACTTATCTAGGTTTAATGCTCAGGGTGAGAACAATGTTGAGGAGCATTGGGATACATTTTTAAGTTATGCAGACAATCAAAATATTGAAGCTAAATATGTGTGGATGAGGATGTTTCTATAGAGTTTGGATGGGGAGGTAAGAAAATGGTTCAAAGAACTAGCAGCTAATTCAATACCTTATATAGAGGAACAACAGGATGTGTTCATGAGGTAGTGGGGAGACACAAAAGATCATACCTATTACATTACAGAATTTGGAGCTTTAAGAAGAAAAAAGGATGAAACTATAGTAGACTTTTCTAAACGCTTTAATAAAATGTATGGTAGGATCCCAGCTGAAACCAAGCCTTCAGAAAATTCAGCTAAGCTAACTTATGCAAATGCCTTTAATCAAGAATTTTCCTTGCATATAAGAGAAAGAAGGCCAGTCACTTTATTAAACATGTAGGAGGCTGCACTGGAAGTGGAATCAAACATTCTAGCTTCAAATAGGCTCAAAGAAATTTCAGATCATCAAATATATGACCGAAAGGGTAAAAAGGAAGTGATTCCACTAGCTTCTACATCAAAGACAACAAATATCAAAATAGATGAGATGGCTAAGTTGGTAAAAATTTTAACAGCAAAACTAAATAAGTTGGAGTTAGAAAAGAATTCAAATAAGCCTAGACAAGAAGGAGAAAGGAACCCTAATCAATTTAGGTGCCAATTTGCTCCTAGATTTATCTCTAGAGAACGAAGAAAAAATGACATTCAGAGGGAAAGAAGAGAGAATGAAGATCAGAGAGTCCCTCCTCCACTCTAAAATAATGTGGTTGATGAAATTGAGGAAGGTGAGGTTTCACAGTATGAAGATTCAAATCAGGATTTAAATTATTTTGGGGAATTCTCATTAGAGGGTTTCCTAACTAAACATGACTATCTAAATTCTGAGTTTTTCGATGCAAATATTTATCAAACAGAAAATGATTTGAGTCCTAAAGTTTCAGCTGATATATTTGAAGCTGAACCTAAGAGTTCTATTAATTTGAGTTCTGTCCCAAAACAGGTTTCTCAAATTACTAAAAAGAAGACAACTCTTCCTCCTAAACAATCATCCAATCAAACATAGGAGAAGAAACATAATCATGGTGACCAAGATAAGGCTGCGGAGATTGAAGAAGTAAACAGGAATGTGCAAATTTTTAATTTTGAGAATGAATTATGTAAGATCAAGATTCCAGTATCATTTACTGAATTGATGAAGAATCCTTGTTATAAAAATCATGTTCTTAAAATGATAGGTTCACCTACTAGTCAGCTACCTTCAGATACTGTGAATCTCCAAGAAGAACATCCTAAAATATTTATTGGTTCTTCCCTAGCTGATAAGATTGAAAATGATTCAAATTCTTCTCCACCTTTTTATATAACTCTGATTGTTCATGATCAAATGATTCACAATTGTTTATTGGATTCTGGAGCTTCTCACAACTTGATGCCTAAAGCAATCATGGAGGCTCTTGGTTTGAGTATTACAAAACCATATCATGATTTATATGCCTTTGATTTTGGAGATGTCAAATGCCTAGGAGTGATTAAGGATCTTGTGGTAAATTTAACTCTTTTACCCATGAAGAGTATCATTATGGATGTGGTGGTTGTTGATATCACTCCTAATTTTGGTATGTTGCTTTCAAGGTCTTGGGAAAAGAAGGTAGGTGGTACATTGAAGATGGATTTATCATATGCAACTATTCCTATTTTTGGAGGAGAAAATAGAAGATTGTGTAGGGAGTTACAATATGTTTATATTGTCATAGATGATAAGAACCCAACAAATCACCTTATTTATGTTGTAGAAAAAGATTTTGGGTCTTGTATGTTACATTTCAGTGATGAGGATACAAATGGCATGTTACAGGTAGACAAGGAAGCACCAATCAAATGTAGTATTGAGCAAAAAGATCATCCTTGTAATGAAGAAAAACACAAACCTTCAGCATCATCATTTGAAATTTGGCAGAGTGTTCCTCGTTATGATCAAGAGATTGAGGTTCTAGGACAATAATTTTGTGATGAATTATATTCTATTCCTTTTCGTTTTGATACTCAAATTGATGAAATCCATGTTGTTGACATTTTTAATATTATATCAGAAGTTTCTTATATTCATGGTTATGATAAATATGTTGTTCAAAACCATTATGAATATGCTCTAATTTTTTATAAATATGATGATGAAATTGAAAAGCAAGACCCAAATAAGTGTGATGTGTGTGATATGGCACAATCGGATCAGCAGATTCAGGAATGCATTCAGACCATTATCCTTAAACAACCGGAGCTGAAGTATGATAGTAATATGTTTGAATACAGTGTGGAAAAGGAGGAGATCAGCTTGTTGACATTATTGTTGATATTGTTCAAGAAATTCTAGAGCAAATTAAGGCTGATCCTGATGTCTTTGATCGCCAATATCTAGATGATATTCATGGAGCAAAAGATTCTTATGGAAATCCTATCTTTTTCACAGAATAGGAAGAGGTAACTTTTGGCAATTTTTATGATCTAGTGGCAGATTATTTAAAGTCAACACTAAATTATAAATCTTCTATCTTAGAGACATCATTTGATGAAAGTGAGTACGAGCTGCTAGATATTTTCTCTTCATGCTTTTCAATATTTTTTATTATACATATATTTGGAGTTGGAAGCAAGTTTTGGTTAGTTGATGGAATTTTTTGTCTGGCTACATTAGAAATGGGATTACAACTTGATCAAGCAAAGTTTAGCTGGTTAGTATAGATAGGTTGAATAAGACTCCAATTGCCCAATGGAAGTTTTGTAGAATAACAGGAAAGTTTTAGTTCTAATGGCAGAAGGCACTGGTCTACAAGTTCTTGAAACCTCACAAGGAGGCTTTCATCTTGCGGCAGGAGCTAGATGTTAATACTGAATATTGTTCCTAGTCTATGTGTGTTGTTTTTCGAAAATTTTTGTTTCCTATTACTTTTCATTTTTTGGTTTGTTTTAAAAGTTTAATAATGTTAAATACATTTTGTTTGGTTTTATAGGTTATAGTTGCTTTATTTTATTTTATTTCATCTTTTAGTTTTCTTTTTGGCTTATTAGGTGTTATATATTTTTTGAAGTCTTAAAAATCTTATTTTAGAATTTATTCCAGAGTATACATTTAAGTCTAACCTTTGATTTTGAGCTCTTTGTCAAAATTTTCATGAGAACATTCCTGTAACACAAAATTCAGAGTTAATGCAATAAGGCACTACAGGAATCCTGAATTATTGGAAAGAGTGGTGGTTTATCATGGTCATTGCAGCTGAAGACAATCGAAGATAATGGATTTTTTCAGCAACATGTTGAAGACATCATGACACATGTTCATAGTTCGAGTTCCTAATCATGACATATGTATGAAAAGGTGTACAGATCATTGAGAAAATCGTGAACTGTCATTAGAGGAAATTTCAACTCAAAATGGGCCTCCTAAAAAATATTAATAAAATAATAGTTAAAATAATAAAATAATATTTATTAATTTTGGAGGAAGAAAAGAAAAAAACTGCTTTTTTGTTTGTATTTTCGACATATCTCCTCATGTTTTTACTCAAATTTCGATTAGGATAGCTCATTGGATGCGGAATTAAATTCTGCATCCAAAGAGTACCCAATCGGCATACTTTTGATGGGGTAGTGGGGTCCATCAAAAGTATGCCGATTGGGTACTCTTTGGATGCAAAATTTAATTCCACATCCAATGAGCTCTTGTGATCGAAATTTGAGTAAAAACACGGGGAGATATGCCGAAAATACAAACAAAAAAAGTAGTTTTTTTATGATACCTATCCCCAAATTTATATTAAAAAAGTGTTTAATACCTATACAGTATTTCAAATTTAAAGAAATTCCATTGGCTAACACATGATGACATGGAATTTGGATTAAAGTTAAAAGGCCCATTTTGAGTTGAAATTTCCTCTAATGCATGATTTCGTTGTGTACAATCGTGGTTTTGACTGTCACGATTTCATTTTGGTTATGAGTTTACTGCTGCAAAGAAGGAGGTTGAAAATATTTGAAACTTCCTAAAGTAGCATACAAGCTAGGTTACAGTGTAGATATGAAGAAGAGTGGAAAGACTAACAGGTATGAATCTACTGATATGAGTTGGGAAAATGATTTTCCAGAATGTGTAGCATTATTCAGAGTTATGATACATGCGAAGGAAGGTTTGCATTAGTTTTTAAATACCATATTAGATTTCTACAATAGATGAACCAGCAGTAAGAAAGGAATTTTCCTTTCTTTCTCTTAAATAGTCTCAAAAAGATGTCGAACAGAATTAAGGGGCACATTGACCATACGCACCAGTTTGTTTTTCACCATGGTTTGATAAAATTAATTATCTATACAGTATTGCAAAGGAAGAACGGGAGTTGGTACCATTTCTTATTTTGGTCAGGATTTACTAATGAACAAGAGGACCAACCAAAGAAAAGCTTGATGAATAAGTAGTTTGGTTTTGTTAAGAGATTTAAAAATGAATTGATTGAAGATTTAGTGCAGGATAGTGTTCAAGAGAATAGTTCATGTCAGGAATTCAAAGAACCTGCTAATGAATATGAAATAGAAACACTGAAAAATGATCAAGAGAAAGTTTTGGAGAGTGAAGAAAAAGAGGTGCATAGCTATGCTCTATTTTTCCTGTTTTAGTCATTGTAATTGAGCATGGATTACGAGGCAATTGAGATGAATTTCAGAAATCTGAAATAATTTTTTTTCATCACGGGTTCATTCATAAAAACTTTATCTCTGTTTTGCAACATCTTTCATCATTTGAGATATTAGAATTCATCTTTGTGGCCTATTTTTCAGGGTTTTAATTATTTAATAGTTTCTTGTTTTAGTCATACATTTACAGCACATATTTCGATCAATTAAAGGGGAAATTTTAAAACCCAAGAGAGGTTTTTGTTCTTCATGGACTCATTTAAAAAAACCTCTCTCCATTTTTCCATAGCTATCTTGGATCAAGATTTATGGAGGCATTTGTGAGACACATTTTTCAGAAAATTCGTTAAATTTCCCAGAGTCTGATTTGCTATTTTTGGGTTAATTGTCTTTAAATATTTTGAGTTAGCATGTAATTAATTGATGTAACTGCTTCAAATCCCAACCTAGAAGGTATTTATGGAAACACTTTAGTTAGAAAAATATAAAAATAGGAAAGTGTATGAAGGGAGGGTTCGAATTTTTTGCAAGACGAGGCTTTAGAGCTGTTGTATGTCAAGCTAAGACTCAAAACTCTCATGTAACTTTGAAGACTGATTATGATATATACATACTTATAAGCCATTGTTATCTTTTATGCTGATTTCATTTCTGGTCTATTTTATCACTCAATGTATAATTTCATTTCTTGTTTAATGTGTTTATTCATGCAAGTGCTTATATGTTGTGGATGAAATCACTCTTATATTTATTATCTTCATGGTTTATATTTTATGTATTTGCATCTCAGTCTTTATTATTGTTTCATGATTCGGTACTTTTTTTAGCCTATTGAGGATTTACCTTCTTGTTGATAAATTTTCAAACCAAAAACCATAAAACCAGTTTCATTTTGTTTTTATTTTTGAGATTGTTCTAGCTTGTTCTTGTAGTAGTCTGAGAATAATTTCTAGCACAAACAGGTAGCATTCCTGTCCCAGATTGCTACAGACCTAAGGAGATAGTTCAAGGAGTTAAAGGTGTGAGATACACCAAGCACACCTCCTGAGGTGCTTGAAGAACGTAGCAAAGTAGTGTCTAAGGCTGCCAAAAGGATAAGGCAAGGAAAAAAACTCTGCACTGAGGAAGTTGAAGCCATTTCTACGATGTGGGAAGTGCTTCTGGAGGATGAAACCGTGGATAAGATCAAGGAATATGTGCGGAAAGATGATTTTAAAATTACCGTGGTAAAGGAACACATGAAGAAGCTATCGATGAAAGAAAGGATCGCAAAGGTCACAGAGTTGAAGCAACTACAACTGGAACTGAAAACTCTCTGTGGCAAGGAGAAGAAAAGGAATGATGAGATGACAGAACTGTTAACCCAAAAAATCCCTCACTCAGCTCTACATGGCCTACACCACCCAAGGATACCCATGCACGACCCTCATTTGACCCCATTTGACCCCCACACCATCAAGAAGGCTTAATAACATGAAAAAGGGCTTAAAAACCCCTAAAAAGAGCCTAAATAGCTCTCATATGGGCTAAAGCCTCCAAAAAGGGGCTAAAACCCATAAAAGGAGCTTAAAACCCTAAAAGGAGCTAAAGATTGAGCGAAAGGGGATAAAAGCCCAAAAAAAGGGGCTAAAGCCTTGACCAGGGGTTTAGAACCCTAAAAAAGCTATAAATAGAGGGGTGGGGGTCACTCTCAAAGCATTCCTTCCTTGCATACTATTATGCCTCCCGAGTGAGTGCCTTGAGACCATTTTTCCTCCCAAGCCATTCACTCTCCCTCTCATCCATCCTCCCATTGAGCCATAGCTCCCCCCATTCGCAAGAGAGGTGCTTCTCCAAGCTAGGGCATGGTGGTCCATCTCCACCCATTGAAGGTATAATGTTTGTTTTGTCTTGTTTGCTTAGTTTTTTCTAACCTATCTTTGCTTGCAGGTTTCATGGCCTAAAATGTTCTTGTAGGTTTCCATTGTTTGTTAGCAAGTTTTCTAACAAGTTGTATGCAGGGTATTGGATCTAAACCCATAACCTTGTGTGCAGAGGGGTTTCCATTTCCTTCATGTTCTTTATTTCCTTTCTATTTTGTTTTTCTTGCATAACCACTAGGAACCCTATCCTTCCATCCTATAGATGGAAGGTAACCATTCTTTCCCTATAGTAAGGGAGAAATCCCTGCTACAGAACTGGCAACCATACCAGGTTGATCCCACAGGATCCCTGGGTTTATTTTTCGAAGTTTCAGTTTTTAGTTCTATTTTTTGCCCTAGTTTAATTTTCTGTTAAAATCTAACTTAGATTCAATTTTATTTACATTTTCAGTTACTGTCGAACCTCTTCAAGGAAAATCTAAGTCCATTTGGCCACAGTACAGGTTATTGTCGGCTGGATTTGACTCAGGGTAAAAAAACAATCACTTTCCGAAACAGGTCGCTATTATCGGGCCCAAAGAGGGGACCAGGTCACTCATTCAGGCCTCATAGGTGCGACTAGGTCACCTATTTAGACCTAAAAGGTGTGACCCCCTTCCAAAATTCAGCCCGCTTCTGTCTACAAATTCTGAGTGAACCCCTCGCCTGTTTCTGGAAAAAATTGGTGACCCCGTCACTACATTTGACTCGAAAAGTGCGATCAGTCACTCAGAGTTTGATTTTTTTTAAAGTTAAGGACTGTCTGTGCGGCTCAAACGCCTTTGTCCATCCAAACTGTTTTTATTTCTGTTTCTATTTCTGTTTTAGTTCATTTTATTTATAGAACAAATCTTGATTAAATCAAAGTGTAAATCAATGCTTAATGGGTTAATGAACATAACTTAATTAAAATTTACTTAAAATCAACATCTTCCCTAACCCTTCCTCCTCTAGCCATTCATCACCCTTTGGGGTATTCTGGGATAAGACGAAGGGTGAATCTCATATAGTAATAGGCACTTCACCTATTAATTTTTGAAGCCACTAAAAATGGGTGACTAGAAGATAGAGGGGGTAGAGAAGGAGGGCTTCTCACAACGCTCAGCATCCTCCCTGTTGACCAACCTTGCACTCGGAGGGTGACCTGTAGATCTACGGATGGGCTTAGTACCATTGTGTTGAGAGCCCAGCACCCTCGCGTGGTTGAAGAGAAATATAGGTGCAAGGTAGTCACTTAGTTAGGCTATCATAGTTCAGGATCACAAATGGTACATGTCTAAAAATTTATGATTACTATTTACTGATTTTCATTCAAAAAGCTATGAACTCTGTGGAATATTCATAAACCATTTAAGCAGCCACCAGATATAACAGAAAAACAAAAGACATGCACACCATACCATATAAATCAACCCAACTCAGTTCATCACGCTTAGTGAGCCAGTAAAATTAACAATTTACACTAAGTTAAACATCTATAGTCTTTGAGGACATAAGTCTCTGACTGCCTTAACCATGGGAAGTACTTGGGCTCAGCCCAGAAACTCATTGTGAGGAGTACCACAGGAACCCCAAAGTAGATGGCCGCTAAGAGGAATTGCCAAGCGAAACAGGAAATGACCCCCACCGATTGAGTAGCACTCCCATGAGGAAAAATCCAAGCGTTGTCTTCTGGCAGTTTTGGTGGCCGAGTGACCACCTACAGCCAATAGGAAGCCATTGAAACTGGGGAAAATCATTACCACCATTTTGACATACAAATCTGACACGATTGATCCCTCACTCTCTTCCTCATGCCTAAGAGGCAAACCACCACAGTACGACTCATTAAATCGACATCGTCAAGACCATTCTCGATGACCTTCTACACCATCAGAAGGCCACATAGCCTCTGATTCAGATTTAGACCCATATCAGTCTGAACCAAATATGCACATGGCACCATCAAGCCCCATGGCTGGTGCAAACCCGGATCCATTTTCTGGTGTAGTGATTGCTAGTGGACCCATGTCCACACCACAAACCACCACCAACACCCCTGCAAGTGGCCCCAGCACGATCATGCAAAATGTCATAAGCCAGCTACCACCACCCATATTGACTAGTCAAGTTGTCCCACCTATAACACATGGGGGCAGTATGCCTTCAACCCACACTGTCCCACTTGGGATACATGGGGGCAGTGGTCCTTCAACCTACACTGTACCTCCTACCACACTTGGGGGCACTGGACCGTCCACAATGGTGCCACAAGTACCCCCAGTTATGCAGGTGCATCATGTACCTGCAAACCCCACCACCATGGCTGCCCCATCTCACATCAACCTGGATTCAAACCTTCCTTTCATGGCACATCTCAACTTGTATGATTTGGCTCGGTTAACAAATGAACCTATCTACCATCAAACGTTTTGGCCTCCCATGTCAACCAAAATTCCCTCGGACATTCCCAAGTTTGAAGGGAAGGTAGTGGAGTGCCCCCAAAACCACATCATGACATTTCATCTATGGTGCTCATCAAATAGCATCGTAGATGATTCAATCAGGGTAAGACTATTCCAATGCACCCTCACAGGTGCTGCAGCCAAATGGTACATTGAGCTACCACAATCCAAGTACCAAGATTTCAACTCCCTAGCTTTCATGTTCCTGCAATATTTCCAACTCCCCATCAGATATGATGAAGGGGTGGAGATCTTGTTATCTTGCCACTAGAATACTATGACCCACATAACCGACCACATCCATGAGTGGCGGCAACGCCATAGTTTGTGTAAGATCCAACTTGATGACAGGATCTTCCTGGATTGGTTCCTTAAAACCTTGCTCCCACCTATAGCAAAGGGCATCGCATCCGAACGTCCCCAATTAAAAGAGGAAGCCATCTTGAAAGCCCAAGAGTTTGATCTGATCTATGCATAGTCTAGATACCTTTACACTATCATTCCAAATGCTCCTCGTGCAGGCACCTCCTACCAGGATGCACCGAGGGAATCCCATGCTACAAATGGCATCATAGGTTCTATCTCTCACCAACCACAGCACCGTTCGACACCACCTGCAATACCACCACAACCAAGCAACACTGCTAGTGTTGCCTACCAAAACCAAACTTTGACCTATGCAAGAATGATGTCCCAGTCTGGAGTCACAACTTCTTACGCACAACCTGCACCACCACAGCAGGCCTAGGCATTAGCTTGGATGACACAACAATATGCAAGGCAAATTCCCACATTTTGTGGCATCAGCACCTACCCAGATCTACTATGCACCACTGGTATAGGTTGTTCAAGCCCCCGCCCCTGCTCCACCTGCTCCATTGGGACAAGTTTTTTCACAACAAAACCGTCCCAACCAGCCAACCTTGAATAACCAGCAAGGGCAAGCCAGGAATAACCAACCCCAGAACCAAGGAAACAATCAACCATAGGGAGGTGGTCAACAACCAAATCCTCCCAACAATGCCGTGCCAAACTGGTTAGCCCAAAATCCTCAACGACCAAATGCACCAAGATGCAATGCTCCATTGCAGACAAACCAACCGTGCACACTATGTGAGGTCTACAGGCACTACACATTCGAGTGTCCCTTCATGGGTCTTGCTAAACAAGCCATTAGAAATGAGGTTCAACATGCCACCAATACAATGGACCAAGCCCAATCGAACCCGACACCACAAATACCTCCTCCTATGGTGCTCCAAAACCCATTACCAGTCCAAGGATTGGTGGCAACCGCACCCCCTCCCCAACCCAATCCCAACGCTTCGGGGGCACCTCCCATGGAAAAAAAAAGTGTCCAGCACCTGCTAGCTATTACAACTGAAGAGGTCAATCTACAAACCAGAAAAAATCAGTACGGAACCAACACCGAACCCGCTGACACATCAGCAGCATCTACGTCTAAAATAACCCATGTGAAACCAGAGATTCTGGGTTCGGTCCCTAGTGGAGTCGCCAGTTCTGTTGTTTAGGAATAAACACCCTTATAATATAGGTTCTGGGGTTACCAATGTACATCTAAAACTTATAGACAATCAGCTTTAAAGTACAGAAAGGAAATAGGAAGATATGTTGGACTCACTCGACTATCAACGGTTGATCCAAGCTTTGTCTTCTCCCGCTCTGCTTCTCTCCAAAGATTTCAAGGATGCACCTCTTTCACCTACAAAGAGCAAATTCTCCAAGTACAAACTTATACATGTATATATGACAGGTTAGATAAACAATATATAAATTTCTTAATCAAATATATTCATCAACCATGATACATGAAGGAGACTCAACACAAAGTTGGAAGAAGAATTCTCTTTATTAACAATTAGTGAATGAGATAAGTGTACAACCCAATGTCTAAAAGAAGGACTCCTCTGCAACCAAAGGACTCTGAGTTCTACTGCTCAAAAGACTTCTGAATATATACCACCAGCATAACTTTGCTCTCCAAGATTGATTGATTAATGCCCTCCCCAAGGCCTCTATTTATACTTTGGGAAATAGAGCAGTTTCGAAGTTTGAGGAGGTTGAGACAGTTGAGATGGTTAATGCTTAGGGCTCAAATAATATCCATTAATTGTGTTTTATTATTTTTAATGTCAAATGGATGTGTACGTGACTATTGATATTAGAAACCCGCATATGACACACGAGTTGATTTAAGGGAAACCCGCGTATAGATCTGTATGCGGGTTGCAATGGGAATAGTCGCGTATAGTACATGGGTTGTCAACAAACATAGTTGCATATGTACATGAGTTTCAGTGAATGTAGTCGCGTACAACAATCAACATATAGAAAGATAAAATGGTAAGTTGTTTGGAGGATAAATGCATTTCATGTCATGCCCATCTATAGTGTTTAGGAAACCTTCAATCCTATAGTGTCCTTTTGTGTACCAACATATGAAGTGTCGGCACTCAGACAGAGAAGTGCCATTTGGGTTGATAACACATCTACATCTAAAACAACCAATGCACCTCTTCAGTTACCCCCTTTTCGCACCCTCCCATACGTCAGGTTGCCAATAACACCACGGCTAGAGCTGTTGTCAGCTACAACATAGTGGATGATTTGGCCCAAACACCTACCGCCATGTCCACTCCTGAGGTACTCAAAACTTTCCCAATGTAGTGGAAAGCCTTACTATCCACCCTCGATGCTGTGGACCCCTCTGAATCCAAGTTTATCATATTCGACACGGAGAATGGAGAACCGTGAATTCCATCAAACATTGCCTTTCAAATCCTGGTGTCTATCTGGAATTTGGTCGTGCACCGATGCATAGTGGATGAGGGGGCATCCACGTGTGTTATGTCTACCCTAGTATGGAAAAAACTTGGATCCCCAATTTTGCAACCATCCTTCACAACTCTGTGGGCTTATGATGGCCATCCCACTAAATCCCAAGGAATCCTCCCCCACGTCCCCATCACATTAGTCGAGAAGACAGTTTTGATTGACATAGAGGTTGTCAATGCTCAATTGGAATATAACCTTCTCCTTGGAAGAATTTATTTTGTACGCCATGAGATTCGTAGCATCAACTATCTTCTGTCTCATTATGTCCCCCCACGAAGGGAAAATCGTGACAGTTGACCAACTGACTTATCACGATCTGCAAGGGCTAACAACACCTACCAACGTTATCCCTACGATCAACACCATTGATCCACAAGGGCTAACCGCTCCTGCCAATGTTATCCCTACAGTCAACACCATGGTTGAAAACATACCGGCCTCCCCATTGTTGAATGTGGGCCCTGGGTTGTTTGCCGATACCACCATAACGACTTCTTTCCCCTTAGTATCACCATCGACACCAAATGGGACTATGGATTTATGCATGCTCTCATCCAGCACAGCTGCATCCAAACAACAACCGCAGCTGCATCCCCAACCACAACCACAACACCATCTGCAGATGCAACATCAACAGTAGCCACAACATCATCCATAGCTGCATCATTATGCGTAGCCACAACCACAACCTCATCCCCACATACAACCATCAGGGAGTTATCTGGGCTCCTTTCCAGTCCACACAATTCCCTTCCTCTTTCCCTCGCCTGGTGTCATGAGCAAGCCAATAATGGCCACCTTAAACTTAACCAACCTTACATTGGGAATTCTTGTGTGGTATCTTGATCCACCAGCTCAACCACCAATGCCCCATGTAGTCTTAACCCACATGCAACCCATTGCAATTGAGTCTCACCCTCCACTTGGCCCACAAAAACCAACCAGTGCACCCGCACCCGCATCACCCCACCCAAAAAGGGGCAAGGGAAAGAATGCAAAAACTACCACTGAACCTCAACAGATCCCACCTTGCGCTCTCTACGAAGTATAGGGCCATCCAACTCAAAAATGCCCTGAAATTCCTATAATTCACGCACACCTGGATGCCATGGATACAATGGAAAACCTTCCCATGGTTGAACTCCCAAGCGGGCCAATAGTCAGAAACAAGTCATTAAGAACAAACCATGTGTGGACCCTTTGCAGATTGTGTGGACAGTATTCTCACCACTGCCAAGACTTGTCTGAGTTTCGAATGGCTTTAGCCAACCTTCGTCAACATTCCCTTGAATCTAAGATCACCCTGATCGAAGAATTTCACCCCACACCTCCTTCTTCGGACACCATGTCCATTTACATGATGTCTAGTTCTACTGACCCTCTTATCTCCACCACCAATGACGGTCCATCGGACCTATCTCTTCGTTGCTTCCGCAATAATGAGGATATACTTGAAGGATTAACCACTCTGGAGAACCATTGGGACGACATGCACCCACCGCAGTCACAACACCATCCTCAGCTGCAACTCCATCTGTAGCCGCAACCCCATCCACAACCTCAACTTCAATTACCAGGGAAACAGTGGGGTTCATTCCCACTCAACACGATCCTTTTCCTTTTCCTTTTCCTACCATCCAGGATCGTGAGTAAGTTTGTCTTGGGAACCCGCAATTTACAAGATTTCACACTGGGAGTTCCCATGTGGTATCTTGAACCACCTACGCTACCTCTGAGGCCCCAGGATGTGTTGACTCTTTTCCAACCAATTGAGATTATGTTGCACCTACCTCCAGGTCCATCAAAGACTCCTCACGTCTCCAGGCCTTCTCCTCTTCCTCCAACAGAGACTAGGGGCAAGGCCACCAAAACCACAACCAATACCATTTACATGATCGCTAGCACCAATTTCCCTTCTGTCTCATTGACTGTGGAAGATCCACCTAATCTATCTCGACACCACTTAAGCAATGATGGAGAAATCTGTAAGACCACCTCCGGTTTTACCCCATTCCCTTTAAGGCATAATGTGGAATCGGTTCTTCCCATAAAATACCATATTCCATTGCCCCACCTTGCCAATGACCTCTGTCTTGGCAAGGTGGCATACCTCTTCACTGAATCAGATAGTCGACTCTTGAAGAAGCCACATAACGGGCTCTACCTCAAGAGAGTCTATGCCTGATAATACCACTATGAGTCCCTTATAGCATAGTTTTCTCCCTTTTGTTTTTCAACGTTTTTACCACAAGTTAGGGGCAGCACCATTAGCTGCTAATCCAAAGTCACCTGGAACCAGTTCGAGACACCTCTCACACCTTCGGACTCAAATTTCCATCTCCTTATGAGAGCATCATCTCATGTTTAAACAAATAAATTTCAGGACCGCTTCCCGGAATTTATCTCGATTTACGAGCCATATCATGGTGATGCAAGTGTCTGGAGACCTGTCACTTGCATCACACTTTCCTAACACTACTCATGCAGTTTCTTGGGTCACTTCCCATCAAGGAATATCATTTTGATTTTTAACACATAGTTGTCTACTCCGTCAACCGCACCTTATGCAGCTATCTGGACCATCGTCCGGAAGACGGATCATTTCCTTTGCATGTATTTGGCATATAACTACCTCTGGACTTACACTCACATCACATTTAGTCAAGTCCTTCCACCATAATTCACACACGAATCTCCTAACCTCTGTCCAAGAGCCACTTCGGTTTGCATGCCTCTTTCACACCGACTCACGTGCCTTTGCCGTGATCTATCCTGTGCATGTATTGGTATGTTTAAGAGCCACCTACTCCGTCCATACTCCATGGATGACATTTGGACCACTGTCCACTGTCCCGACCTGGGGCACCGCCTGTGCCACCACAATCGGTTAACCATACTAGAGTTTATTTTAATCTCTTTTCTGACTCCTAAAAGAATGAAAATATTGCCGAGCGCAACTGCTTCCTTTCCCGCTCGTTAAAGTATAGGAAAAGGCTTCTACATCGTCTCGTTTATCTCTTTTTGTTGACTATGTAGACCATCAAATGAAAAGGACCAACTTGGCATATTCAAGCAAAGACCGTTCCCCTCTGCATACTTTTATGCTTTCTTGGGAAAAGGGGCCACACTTTACGAAAAAGCTCACCATGGGTTGTCGTTAAGCTCTTTTCTAGCCTTCTCATCAAGAAAATGTTGCCGAGCAAACTTGGTTTCGTTCATGCTTGTAAAAGTATCTGAATGACCGTCCAGTTAGTATAGGTTTAACCTTTTCTATCCTGATTGGACTACCAATGGTAAAGAAGTCTCTCATCACCTACAGGATGGATGAGCTCTCCTATGTATACTTTTATCCTTTTTCGGGCACAGGAGACTACCAAAAAAAATATCCCCCACTGGAGTCTTCTTCGTGCTTTCAGACTCTCAAAAATTGAAAGCACCATCGAGCATTTACTTTCTTGGGCTCGCAAAAAATCCACGAGATCGTACCACAACGGTGTCTCTAGACACCACCCCATAGATAATAGTTTGGTAGCATTCCCACTTTGGGTCACCTTTGTTCAGAGTACTTTGCTATGTTTCTTCCTTGGATCCCATCAATATCAAAAAGTGTCTACCTCCCCCAAGTATTTCCCATCTACAGTGACATTCCTGGTATTACAGCTATGATCCCATTCCCATGAGTCAGTTTCATTTGCTACCTAATCCACCCTACCATTATACTCTAAACAAAGGAAGTTTGATTCTACTACACTCCCTCTGTGCCTATTCAACTCTTTCCCTCCCCCCCCCCTTTAGTGGGTCAGTCCACATATTGTCTCACATCTTTCGGTTATCTCCCTTGCACTTCTTGTTAAGGAAACACCATTGCCTTAACCTGGGGTAGGTCTCCCTCTGTCGACGACAACACACATATTCTAGAGGATAGACCTAGAGGTCCCTGTATCTTGGTTTCATTAACCTCCTTGATGAATTCCTTGGACCACTTGAGAGGAGTCCTTAGTGCCTCTCGAGATGGTTGTTTCTCAAGTGCTTGACTCCAGCTACATCATCGCACCATTGAGATTCATACAGGGTATTGGTCCATGCAGTATTTGGTCAAAGACTCTGGATGTCACCTGACTCTAGCACATTGATGAGTCTATTCAAGGGACCGAAACAGGTTTATGTCCCTTTTGATTTCCAGGTTGCGTTGGAGACAGTGTTTAGAAGCCCCAGCAACGCTTCTATATAAATTTATGATTGATGCAACATACTTGTACCATAGAGACTCTGACTCTCCATCAGTGAGTCCATACAGCTATGTACCATTCCAGATCTAGCAGGCTATTAGTCATGAAGATATAGCATTCCATGAGAATGCCATGGGTCCAATGTAGCAGTTCTTCAGATCAGTATTGTATTCAGCATCTCATTGAGGCAACCACTATGTATCTTCATTTGTATATGATCGGCTCTTATATTATAGAGCATAGATAACATTATTATTTTGACAATGTCACGAGCATGGGGATTCCTGCCTCGTCCATATACATCTCACACATTATTTGTATCTCACCCATTGATGGGAACCATATTAATACAAAAACCAAAAGCCACCATGTCCCAGCTTAGGAAGCAGCACCTCTCCGCAGAAAATCCTATGATGTCTGTCGACCATACAATGAGCTCCTTCCCTCACACATCAGGGGGCAATTTGTTAACCCAAAAAATCCCTCCCTCAACTCTACATGGCCTACACCACCCAAGGACACCCATGTACGACCCTCATTTGACCCCATTTGACCCCCACACCCTCAAGAAGGCTTAAAAACATGAAAAGGGGCTTAAAAACCCCTAAAAAGAGCCTAAATAGCTCTCATAGGGGCTAAATCCTCCAAAAAGGGGCTAAAACCCCTCAAAGGAGCCTAAAACCCTAAAAGGAGCTAAAGATTGAGTGAAAGGGGCTAAAATCCCCAAAAAAAGGGGTTAAAGCCCTTACTAGGGGCTTAGAACCCTAAAAAAGCTATAAATAGAGGGGCGGGGGTCACTCTCAAAACATTCCTTCCTTGCATACTATTATGCTACCCGAGTGAGTGCCTTGAGACCAGTTTTCCTCTCAAGCCATTCACTCTCCCTCTCATCCATCCTCCCATTGAGCCATAGCTCCCCCCATTCTCAAGAAAGGTGCTTCTCCAAGCTAGGGCATGGTGGCCCATCTCCACCCATTGAAGGTATAATTTCTATTTTGTCTTATTTTCTTAGTTTTTTCTAATCTATCTTTGCTTGCAGGTTTCCATTGTTTGTTTGTATGTTTTCTAACAAGTTGTATGTAGGGTATTGGATCTAAACCCATAACCTTGTGTGCAGAGGGGTTTCCATTTCCTTCTTTTCTGTTCTTTATTTCCTTTCTGTTTGATTTTTCTTACATAACCACCAGGAACCATATCCTTCCATCCTATAGACGAAAGGTAGCCATTACTGCCCTATAGTAAGGGAGAAATCCCTGCTACAAGAACATCAATCGGATACAGAATGAGTTACAAGGCTTATTCAACCTGTACAGCAGAAGCTCCAACATATCACTCAGTCATTGGAAGAGGGACCGTCGAAACATATTAGATCTGACTGTGTGGAACATTTGGCCAAGCATGAGGAGGAAGTATAGGGTAAGTTTCCAAGGTGCAACAAATTTTGAAGGAATTTCAAGACAAAGTTGGTCCTGTGGTGCAACCTGCTCCAGAAGCTTGAATTTTGCAGACACTTCAAATTTTGCTAAATTTTGCTTTGTGGCTCGGGATGAGCCACATGTGAATGTTGGGGGCCTGTTGGGCCAGGAAAAATGCACAAGGAAAAATTTGACATGCAAGCATAAGACAGGAAAAATAGGCACGCAATGGAAAAAGGTGGGTAAAGGAAGAAGTGCAAGCGCAAAGAAGAGGAAGCTCCGACGAGGATCATTGTGATGAGGAAAGGCATATTTGAGTCAATGGAATAGTGGTACGTAGAAGAGTTAAGGTTGAACAGGTGAAAGTCAAGGAATACTATAGAAGGACGAACCAGTGAAAGACTAAAGGATAGTTTTGCGGCTAGTTATGACTTATACAAACAGGCTGAAAGACGTTTAGGTGGCTAGTTATGGCTATGGTTAATATAATACATGAACGTTTCGTCTAAGTATGGGTTGTCATTAATGTAATGAAAAATATTTGTAGCTAATTGAGTATGTAATAACTGAGCTCTACTCAGTCGACCCTGCGCGGTCTTGTAAATTACAAATAGGAGGAACTTGCTCTGTATAAGGGTTAGCTTGATAAGGATTGTTGTAATTAATTGCTGACTTAGAGAGAAGTTTGATAGTAGTAGGTTGTTGAGACGCGGATTTGTAGCTGAGTGCGCAGAGCCTTTTGTAGGAGTTAATATGCAGTTGAGTGCACAGATAGTAGAGTGGAAGGTTGATCTAGGTTGTGTTCAGATCAGTAGGAGTAGAGAGAAGAATAAACCAAAGAGCATGAGAGAAAGAAGAGTTGAGCTAAAAGACATATCTTAAGAACAATTTGTAATTCAAAGATTACAAGGTGCTACCTATATTTCTCATGCCAGATGAAGAGCACCTTGGTGGTTTTTCCCAGATGGGTTTCCATGTTATTTCCCGTGTTTATGAATGTTGATTCTTGTATGTGAAAGGTTGAATGTTTAACTGTCAATGTTGAATGTTTGATTATCTTCCATTATTTACAGTTATTGTGTGAGTGAATGTCGCAATACTGATAAGCGATGAATGAATGAATGTATTAATTCATGTTTAACACTATCAAGAAATAATATAAGTTGCACCATAGTCATTTACTTCAAGAGAATCAGTCGTATCACACTATTGCACCAGTGTCGGGGTTGTTAAGGACAAGATTACGTCACACATTGGTTGTGGTGCACGTTTGCACCTCTGTCGCATAGTGAAAGACTCCATCCCTTCATCTTTGTTGAGCGCCTTGGTCACGCGTCGAGGGACTGTACTCCCTCGCCAACTACGAAAACATGGTTCTGGTAGTTACACATTAACATATCTCGAGTGAGATTGCGCCTACATTGCGAGTGTTGTCGATTGTCCTTGCTTTGTTGGTCCGATGTCTTTGGGTGTTTTGTTGGTTCTGTGTTGTTGTTGAACCTAGGTCATGTAAGTAAGGAAAAGAGAACCCAACAAGGTGAAAGACAACTGCCCTTAAAAGTCAAAAATTGACTTTTGGGGGGGTTTCAAATGGCCCCCAAAAGTGACTTTTTGGGGGGATTTAGAACCACCCCCAAAATTCACTTTTATGAGCGGTTTTGATCTCTTCCAAAACCGCCCCTAAAATTCAAAACTTTTAGCATCAGTGCTATTAGGGGAGGTTTTGTAAAGATCGCCTCCAATGCCAAAACCACCACCAAAAGTGACATTTGGAGGCAGAATACAACCGCCCCTGAAAGTCAAATTTGTTGTAGTGCCAACAAAAGTAAGATATAAAAAAAAAATGAAAAAGTATCAAAGAATGGTTACCTCGGGATTTTTATAGATGCTACAAAGAAAAGGCGATGCAACAAACCTGGTGAATCAAAGAGTCTGACAAAATATTTGAAATATTCAGTAGATAAGCCATAGAAAATGTAAAAAAAATTGAATATACCTGGAGCAATTAAGATGAATCCAAGTCTGAACGCAGCCGCGACTCTTGTTGCATTAATGGATCATTACTGCATCGATGGATCATTGAGGGGGAGCATTGATGGTGGTGAATCAATGGTGAAGCAACAATGGCGTTGTCTGTTCATCACATCAGATAAGCGACCCAACCACCAAGAGACAAGTTGAACACAACATTGAACCCACAAACCTTACGCGTAAAAATGAATGAGTTGAACACGGGACCATGACTAAAAGACCCTCCAGGATTGCTGAGGAATAAACCCAGAAATAAGCGATCTGAACAGAGGACTAAACCCACAAACCCTTGGCACAAACCCTTTGGAAATATAAACCTTCACACATGGCAATGGGTATTCCCAATCCATGCTTTCTGCAAAGATGCGATGGTTATGCTTGTTTGGTCTCATGTTTGTCCCTCGCTGCTTCATGGTGACTAGTGGTAGGTGAAATCAAAATGATCTGAAAGCATATATTGCTATGAATCAATCCATTCCTAGGATGAATATAAACCTTGTGACAGTCACCTAGAATTCCCAGGTCCATCACCAAATAAACCTGCAAGAAAATAGCTACGTGAAACTCGGTTAAGTGGTCACTTGGGATTCGAAGGTCCCCTTCCCCGTGGGGAAATTTGTAGGCTATCCAAACAAAGGATAGTGACTTAAAGACGACAATAATCTTATCTGATATTTACTTGCTTGTCTGTGTTCAGAGATGGGACAAGATAAATCACAGGACACTCACACCTTCCATGAGAATCCAAAGCTTGAAACTCGGTTAACAAAACCACAACCACAACCTTCAAGGACATCCTAGCGTTACCAAATAAAACTTTGTGAAACATTGTTAACAAAACCATGTGTCAAAAACTGTGGGTCAGGTGTCAAAAATAACTTCCCATACCGACTAGGAATATTCAAGACTTTGCCTCCATTGTTTATCTTCTTCGACGTAATTATAAATAAAGCACATATTTTATTTACTTATTTTTATTCCAAGTTGGCCCAACTAGTCTAGTCTCTAATATCTAGTGTGTTAGAAATTTTTTCAATATAAATGAATGGAAATGCAAAATGGAAATGCAAAATGGAACCACAAAATTCTCAGACCTTGCAGAAAGTAAAAAGAGACAAACCAAGCAAGACAGTAATAAATCATGACTCATGCACTAAAAGCAAAAGCAACAATTGGAAAAAATGACAAGAACAAATTTTCTAAAAAAACTAATAAAAAGAGAGTTTCCAATCACTATAAAGGCATCCAACATGCATCACAGAGACCTAAGAAGACTAAAAAAAACTCACAATTCACCCAAAAATCATACCAAACAAGGAAAAAGCTAAAAATTGAAATGTATGTGATTCTAAGGGAAGCATCAGGGTATGCACATGACTTGGACACAGATAACTCGCATATGTATGCGACTTCCAAAATTGTGACCTATGTATATTGAGCCAAGAGGCAGAAAAAATAAGAGTGAAGCCAACAAATCAAAGAAACTGTCAAATACTGACTATGGAAATGATATCGATACAAAGAATCAAAGAAATAGAGAGCAATTCAATAAAAAATGCACCCAAAACACCCCAACAAAAAGGAGACTTTCCTAGTGGAGTCGCCAATTCTATTACGAAGAAAATATTCCTATGGCTCGAGGTAAGCCAAAATAGATGGAGTGACACCAGAAATCAATTCTAGTCTCAAGTATGATATATAAATGTAAAATTATAAAAACAAAGGATAGGGATCGTACCTCAACTGGACGTTCGAAGAAGACCATTGTTGAACTTTTGTTCCAATGCTTGTCACCTACAACTTGTCCTCATCAACAAATGGATCCAAGCATATAATATATATATGAAATGTTAGCATCTAATCCAGCATAATCCATTCAACATGTATAAATAAAATATACCCATGGAAATTAACACAAACATTTGCACATGAATTTGGACGAGAAAAGAGTATTTCTATTGATATATATGACAAAATTACATAGCGACAACCTCTATTGTCAACTCGTAGGAACCGAGAAACTAAGATCCTCCACCTAGGCACCCACCACTTCAATCCTCCATGCAAAGTTAAGTGCATGAGCACAATGACTAATTGGGTTCCTCCTTCACAATATAATGAATAACTGGGAGATGAACATAAAAGATTCAATCCAACAAGGACCAAAGGATGCAGACTCAAGGGAATGGGAATGGGGTAAAATTTCGCTATAGTTTCCTTCCTCTTAAATTTTCCTCCCCCTTCATGCTTCACAATGGCTCAATATATAACCCTCAAATGGGAGATGAAGGGTCGAATCGAAGTGTTTTCCAGCATATTGAAGGTCAAGAATCGTAACCACCATGACTTTGCATGGAAAACTAAAAATATTTTTAATTTTAAGCACAAAACCTGATATACGGAAGTCATAATGGAGTAAGTTGAGTGTACGTAGGATGCAAAATTGGTGACCCACATGTATCATCAAAATGTGTTTTTAGGTTTTCCATTGAGCATAAGGGATATTCTGAGCAAGGGGGAAATAATGAGTCTACAAGTGGACAAGTTAGGCCATCAAGGCATGTTGCATAAGGCATGGAAAATCATCTTATAACATCTAACAACACCTAATATAAATATATCATAAAATATACCAGAAACAAAGATCAAAGATAAAAGAATTGGTGAATTTTTTAACGAAAAGGAGCCACTTGCACTCTCTATACAACACAATAACGAGTTTAATGCTCTTTCATTGAATGAAAGGTGTGAATACATTCTTATGCAATCCAGAAAGAGCGTTCTTGCCCCAAATTGCCTAAAACTTGTCAAAAATTCAGAAAATTGTGAACCAATCAATATTCCTTATGAAAACCCACAACAAAACACAACCAAAGGCGAAAAAATCCATATTTGTTGCAAAACAAATAGATCCTTTATACCAAGTTAGGATTCAAGATATTTCAACTCAGATCTACAAGTAGAACTTGACAAATTTTGAGAAATAAATGGTGAGGGTTAGGGTTCAAAAAACAAAATCTCAAACTTATAGAAAATTCCCATATCTAGAGAATAACCACAAGGGTTTGATAGATTGGATGACAAATATACAAAATATGTAGGAACCAACAAATAATTTGAAGAATGTGTTGCTTGTAAACAATTTCCAAAAAATTATTGAAGAAGGTAGAGCATAGAAACTAACTTTGATTTAGAATACTAGGAATATGCATGAACATACAACAACATGTTCTCTAACATGAAAAGAAAGAATCTACTAGTTTATCCTTCTATCCATACAAGAAAAAAATAATCATGTAAGAAACAAGAGACAAGAGAAAATAGAGATACATTGGATATACATGGTAATGTGGAAATAATATCTCCAATGCTATGAGCAAAGATGCTAAGAAGAAGTATAGGAAATAGATCTTGCTACTAAGAGTTCTCACAAGCATACATAGGAAAACTAGAGAGAAGAAAATAGGTTGAATCACATGAATGAAGAGATAAATATTGGAGTCTATCCTTCCATTTAATAATTATGAATAATAGTGTACATAAATAGTACATCCCTCATAGGAAAATTAAGTTGTATGGAGACAACTCATAAATCTCAAAAAGGTTGAGTTACCAAAATATAGCAAACCCCCATAGGCAGCTAAAGCACTTCCCAAATCTGTCAAGGACCTCACGAATTAGAAAAAGCATGAGTGAGTTGTCAAGGGATATGGAAAAACATGATAATCCTATAAAACGGATATAAATTCATGAAGGATGGGTTGGCAACAAAGGAACCCAATTTCCTAGTTAACTAGCTTTACCTTATCCACAGAAAAGTAGGATAAAGCATAATAAAGCATAATCTGTTGTAAAGCATTGTTTACTAATTATGGATGTCCATAAAGTTTTCAAGATCAACCCAGAATCAGAAATAAAGCATTCTTGGGGTATAGATGGCATGTGTTGACTTTAAGGTGCAAGTGGATGGCAACTAATTAAGCTAGTGGGTAGATAATTAATCAAATAATGATTAATTATTTTATCCTGAGTTATGAGTGGTTTTAATATATTGTAACACCCCCTATAAGTCTGAATTTATGATGGTATGTCAAAAATAGAGATGCATATGGATGCATATAGGGCCCAACAACAAGGCTATGGTCACCCTTGAGCAATTATTATGTCTAGAAAAGTGAGGAAAGAGACAAAACCACATGGGGAAAATCCTCCCTCAAGGAAGGACAAGCCACAAAATTTTGAAATAATATTTCTTCAACATATCTTTATCTTCACTTGAATGAGCTGAATGAACTGCTTTTGGATGGAAGACTTGATTAAGAAATCATGAACCCCATGATCATGCGCTAGAGTGTAGAACCTGCAAGAAGGAAGAGGAGAGAATCTGTGTATCTCGTCAACTGATCAAGTAGGAACATTATATAAATTATTCTTGATTTTTTCAAACTCTGATATGCAAACAAAATCTGAAATTAAAAAGAGATATGTGCATACTCCTTCCCAAAGAGTACAAAAATTAAGACAATTTGTTACACACTCAATTCCCTGAATAGCTGCAAAATTGTGATGTGAATCACATGTCAATATTTCAAGCTGATGTAGCACCTTTATATATCTTATATGAGGATGATAAAACTCTGATATATCAGAAACATTAGCATGTGGAACAGAAAAGACAAAGGCTTCAGTGACTCCATGAGGATATAGGGTTAGACTAAAAAAACTATGAGCAACTCGGGATAAATGATAGGTGTAAAACAATGAATGATGTATGGACATGAGATATGAACCATAAGTGTTTAGAATAGATCCAAACATGTTTAAAATCAGTAAAAATATTACTAAGGTCATGGATAACCAACCACTGAAAGACAGGAAAGACTTCAAACCACGTAAGATAAGTAACACTACATAAGAGACCAATGAGGAATCAACTAGTGAACTTGGAATTTGTATAGTCTTAGGATTATTCAGAGGTATGGTAGATGGTATGGATGGTGGTATTATTTGTGTCATGACATACATATCAGCTTGCAAACAATATTCTAAATTAGATATATAATCTTGTGAGGAAGAGTTGCTCAAAGACAAGTCAGTATCTAGTGAAAAATCACAATTTTGGGGAGATGAGTCTAGTAGACTGAGAGGAGGATTATCAAAGAAAGGATATGATATTTATGATTCTGATATATCAGAGACTAAATCTATATCATATACATGAAAAAAGGATTTAACTCTGGCACTCAAAGCATAAGTTATATCACCTTGAAACTACGCACTATGACAGTGTTCTGAGGAATTAACAGGCTTCTCTAGTACATATGGAACTTCAATATTGTGCTTCTCAAGAAGATGAGACATGATGTCAATATTCTTCTCTGAATTAAAACCATTCCTACAATAAGAACACTTGGATGTGCTCCCTTTCTTCTTACCCTTGTTTACTGAATCTTCATAAGTAGGCTTCGAACTTTCATCTTCAATTTCTGATTTTGGCTTCTTCACAATTTGCTTCTCTTTTGATTTGAAATTATTGCTTCCTTGAACCAAGAGAGAATTATCCTTGCCCTTGGAAGGATTAAGGACACCCATTTGGATCAATTTATCTCAGTCCTTTGTTAGTGAATCAAGAAAAGTATTTAAAGAAGGAATTTTCCACTTAGGAACAACAAGCCTAGTAGCATGAAAAGTAGACACAAAAACTGAGTAATCAGGACCCAATTTAGAAAGAATGGAAAGGATTAATTAATTATCTTCTTTCTCAATCCCACATTTATTTAGCATTATAAAATTGCTCAACCCTCAAGGGAATCAAAATTTCTTGGACTCAGTGAGAATAACTCAATCTCCAATTGATGTGCTCTTAGCTCATCTTGAACTCCAAAGAGATACTCTAATTGAGTCCACACTTGGTTTGGAGTGGTCAAACCATCTAGATGAAATATTAGATTAGGAGAAATAGAGAGGCAAAGAAATACATAGGATTAATCCAACCTATTATGCCACTTAGCTTTATCAATCACAAAATTGGGTTCATTCTCCAAAGCTAGAGTAACTCTGTATAATCCTCTACTGCGCAATAGAATGCCAATTTTGGCTTTCCATTTGTGGTAGTTGAAGGGAGTAAGAATTATTGATGAAGGAGAATCCATATTGCTGAATTGATGTGCTTAAGAAGAAATTCTTTGCAACATGCAAAACAAAAATAGGAGAAAATGTTGTAAGTTAGACAAGCTCTTCTTCATAGAGGGATAGGAGACTAGATGTGCTCCTCAACTCTGTAGAACTTGATCAATCTTCTTGCTCCAATACCATGTAGAATATTGCAAGGTTGTGCTCCTTGTATATCTAATACCACGTAGAAATGATATCTCCAATGCTATGAGAAAATATGCTAAGAATAAGCACAGGAAATAGATCTTGCTACTAAGAATTCTCACAAGCATGCACAGGAAAACTAGAGAGAAGAAAAGAGACTGAATCACATGAATGAAGAGATGAATATTGGAGTGTATCCTTCCATTAAATAATGATGAATAATAGTGTACATAAATAGCACATCCCATATAGGAAAATAAAGTTGCATGGAGACAACTCATAAAGCTCAAAAATGTTGACTTACCAAAATATAGCAAACCCCCATACGTGGCTAAATAACTTCCCAATGTTAGAATAATCAACCCATAGTTTACCCACTTAGACATTAATTCATTTATTTTTGTCTTATTTGCCTAGTTCATGTGTCCCACCTTGTGCAAGTTGCTAATTGCCTATCCATAGAGGTCAAACTTGCCATATCTGACTCATGTAGCACTTGGGAAAGACTTAGGAATCAAATCTGCTTTATTCCTAGCCTCCTAGGTGCCTATCTACTTTTTCTGCTTTATTGCCTGCTTTTTCAGTGTTTTAAGGCACATGGGAAAGCTAGACTAGGTGAGGTGAACTTGTTTTTTGTCCTACACATCCTCCTCTCTTTTCTCCATGCAAAAGCATGTATGAGCTGCCATTCCACCACTCTTTAGCTTGCCTATGCCTTTTTTCCAATTCGTGAGCTCCATGACAGATTTGGGATCCAGCTTTTACACCTATGGGGGATTTGCTTATTTTTGGTAATCCCGCTTTATGCTAGATTTGGATGCTTCCTCATGCATTCGATTTCTTCATGTATTCTATTTATTCAGCAGCCTATGATATTATAGGGTTGGCTATTGTACACTCAGTTAATATAATTTTGTGTTACAGCTTCATATTCAGTCTCTCTTGTTAGCAATTTTGCATGATCAATTGATAATTGTTGTGGGTGAAATTAATCTATTGCTGGACTAAATTTCTACATGGTATCAAAGCCATTGTAGGTTGTTACTCTCCTTCGAAAATTGTTTTGCAGGTTCGACATCAAGACTGGGAGCCTTCTACTGACAGCCGGGACAGATTTTCTAAAGCTATGGATTCATAGAAAACTATCTTGACTCCCTTCAACTATTTTGAATGGAAAGAAGAGATGGAGATCTTTTTGAGAGTGAAAGGCCTCTACAGGGTGACTATGGCTACAGAAGCAGAGCCCAATGCTGCTGCAGAGAAGATCAAATGGCACAATCAAAGAGATGAGGCCTATGGCCTCCTATGTCTCAGTATTTCCCGAGACCTCCTTTTCCATCTCGATGGATTAAATTCACTGGATCAAGTATGGGAGAATATTTCTAATCTTTTTGGAAAGACAGATGAGATGAGGGGACATCAGATCGAAAATGAGCTGATTTCTCTGAGTCCCGGTAGCTTTGAATCCCTGCAGCTATATTTCTCCAAGTTCAAAGCACTAGTTTTGCAGCTGAAGCAGTGTGGTATCGAAAAGAAAGATGATCAGCTCGTATTGGCCATCCTCTCGAAGCTAGGACCTAACTACTCAGTATTTGTTTCGACCTTCTATGCCACAAAACTCACAGCTCGAACCTGGAAGATGCCTAGCCTTGCAGATTTCATGGAATCTCTCACACAAGAACAAGACAAGTTGGTGATGATGGGCACCATCAAACCATCCAGAGATCAAGCTTTGATTGCTGGAGATTTGAGGGTGGATTCAAAAAGCAAAAAGAAAGATAAAAAGCCACCTGAGCAAAAGAGAGACAAGAAACAGTCTCCAAAGGATCAACAAGGTCCCAAGAAAAATACCCAGAAGAAGAAAAACAAAGGTGAAATGAACAAGTGCTCATACTGTTCGAAGGGCAATCACATTGAAAGCTCTTGTATGAAAAAGCAGATTGATATGCTGACCCAACTCCTGGAGAAGAATGGCATCTCCCTTCCAGAAAGCTCAAAGAAGAGAGAAGGAGGATCAAGTTCAGATGATAGAGAGAGAGTTCATGCATTGGTTGCTGGCACATCAAGCTCACCCAGTTTTATCATTGATTCTGGAGCTTCAAGACACATGGTTTCAACTAAGGAGCCCTTCTCCTCACTGGACAAGTCGAAAGGACCATCTATTGTACTGGGAGATGACTCTCTCACTGAAAGTATGGGCAAAGGAAGGATAGATCTTGATCATGGTCAGTTCAACAATGTGTTGTATGTCCTTGGTCTCGCCTCCAACCTCCTGTTAGTGTACTAGATGACCCACACTAGGTCTCCTAAGAAAGTCATATTCTCCCTCGATGAAGTTGAGATCACAGATATCTCAAGTGGTAGAGTCATTGCAAAAGGAGTTGCAAATCATGCTCAAAAGGTATACATGTTCTCACACTTCCTACCTTA
>LPNX010837675.1:190797-306665 GCA_001517045.1 Pseudotsuga menziesii
ATATAAAATGTGTAGCCTATATCTAGAATAGGGTGCCTCACAAACAGCTTTATGGCATGACTCCCTTCGAAGCATGGAGTGGGCACAAGCCAGATGTGACCCATTTCAAGATTTTTGGCTCAAAGGCTTAGGCTAGGATTCCAACAGAGAAGAGGAAGGATTTGTAGCCCCAAAGCCAAGAGTGTCTTTTTGTTGGATACTCTAAAGATTCAAAAGGGTACAAGTTGATAAATTTGAGCACAAACAAAGCCTTCATTGAAAGTTGTGTTCAGTTTGAAGAAGAACCCCTTGCAGAAGTGGAAGTTGGTGAAGCCTCTTCACCACCTGAACCTCAAGAAATACGTAAAGAGTTTGTTGAACATGCTGATTCTGATTTGTCTAATGGAGATGAGTTTATTGCAGACCCAAACAGCCCCACAAGTCCAAAATGGGTAGCCAAGACACTACATGTAGCAGGAGAGCTAGCTGGGGATCCCAATGACCCAAGGAGGACTAGATCACAATTTGAGAGTGGTCTATGCATGAAGGACCCTATGTTTGCTGAAAAATGCTATTTGATGGTGGAGTCTGATCCTCAAACATATGAAGGAGCAACAGGAAACCCAAGATGGAAAGCTGCCATGAAGGAGGAGTTCAGCTCACTCCAGAAGAGCAACACATGGGAGCTAGTGGATCTTCCTCCAGGAAGAAAGTTAGTCTAGTGTAAGTGGGTCTATAAGACCAATTTTGCTGCTGATGGTTCACCACTGAAGTACAAGGCTATATTTGTAGCTAAAGGCTACTCACAAGTTCATGGCATCGATTACAATGAGACCTTTGCCCCAGTGGCAAAGATGGATTCCATCAGGCTAGCTCTAGGCATTGCAGCCTCAAGGCAATGGGAGGTACATCATATGGATGTAAAATGTGCCTTCCTGAATGGAGATCTCACTGAGGAGATATATATGTAGCAGCCTCAAGGTTTTCCTACTAACCCTTCTCTTGTGTGCAGGTTGAGAAAGTCATTGTATGGGCTAAAGCAAGCCCCCAGGGCTTTGGTATGCCAAGATCAATAGCTTCTTGCTATCACTGAATTTTGTTCGGTGAAAATCAGATCCAAATGTCTATTTGAAGTCTGTTAATGGTTCATTAATGATCATTGTGTTATATGTTGATGACCTCCTCATTACAGGAAGCTCACAGGCTGAGATTGCTTCCTTAAAAGGAGCTATGAACCAAGCCTTCTCCATGACAGATTTGGGGCTCTTAAGTCAATTTCTGGGGCTTGAGATTGCTCAAACCAAAGCTGGAATAAAGGTGCACCATTCCAAGTATGCCTTGGATTTGCTGATCAAATTCAGAATGCAAGACTGCAAAGCAAGCAAAACTCCTTTCCTTTCAGGAGTGAAGCTGGAGGAAGATGATTCTCCACCGATGGTAAACAATACACTGTATAGGCAATTGATTGGATGTTTATTGTATTTGACACATACTCGACCTAATCTTTGTTATGCAGCAAGTGTGGCTTCTAGATACATGGATCACCCTCATGAGATCCATTGGAAAGCAGCCAAAAGGATCCTTAACTTTGTTCAAGGAACAAGGACACATGGGATCTTCTATAAAGCAAAATTTGATCTTGATTTGATTGGATTTACTGACAGTGATTGGGCAGGTGATAGCACAGATAGAAAGTCCACTTCAGGGTATGTGTTCATGCTTTCAGAAGGGCCAATCAGCTGGTCAAGCAAGAAACAGAGTGCCATTGCACTCTCATCTACAGAAGCTGAGTATAGAGGAGTTGTTAATGTAGCAACTCAATGTTTATGGTTACAGGGTTTACTTGGAGAGTGTGGTTTTGAACCTGAGTACTCAACTACCATCTGCTGTGATAACCAGAGTACCATTCGAATCTGCAAGGATCTAGTTCAGAAGCAGAGAACCAAACACATTGAGATCCATATGCACTACATCAGAGAGCTTGTGCATGATGGCACCATTCACCTACTCTTCTGTTCATCTTCAGAACAAGTAGCTGATATCTTCACCAAAGCATTTTGTGAGAAGACCTTCAGCAATCTCAAATCACTGCTGGGGATTGCTGATCATGCTGTAAAGGCATGAGTGGAGACAAGATTCTACAATTTTGTTTTACAATCCATGTTTAAGGGAGGATTTTTCCAAGTTGGTTTTGCCTCTTTCCTTGGTTGTATGGACTTGCAGTATGTAAAAGGGTGACTAAGCCTTGTTTCTAGGCCCTATATTTGTGATTTATTACTCATAAAGTTAGGCTTAAGGGGGGGTGTTAGAATAATAAACCCATAGTTTACCCACTTAGACATTAATTCATTTATTTTTGTCTTATTTGCCTAGTTCATGTGTCCCACCTTGTGCAAGTTGCTAATTGCCTATCCATAGAGGTCAAACTTGCCATATCTGACTCATGTAGCACTTGGGAAAGCCTTAGGAATCAAATCTACTTTATTCCTGACCTCCTAGGCGCCTATCTTCTTTTTCTGCTTTATTGCCTGCTTTTTCAGTGTTTTAAGGCACATGGGAAAGCTAGACTAGGTGAGGTGAACTTGTTTTTTCTCCTACACATCCTCCTCTCTTTTCTCCATGCAAAAGCATGTATGAGCTGCCATTCCACCACTCTTTAGCTTGCCTATGCCTTTTTTCCAATTCGTGAGCTCCATGACAGATTTGGGATCCATCTTTTACACCTATGGGGGATTTGCTTATTTTTGGTAAGCATGCTTTATGCTAGATTTGGATGCTTCCTCATGCATTTGATTTCTTCATGTTTTCTATTTATTCAGTAGCCTATGATATTACAGGGTTGGCTATTGTACACTCAGTTAATATAATTTTGTGTTACAGCTTCATATTCAGTCTCTCTTGTTAGCAATTTTGCATGATCAATTGATAATTGTTGTGGGTAAAATTAATCTATTGCTGGCCTAAATTTCTACACCCAAATATGTTAAGGACCTCACTAATTATAAAAATCATGAGTGAGTTGTCAAGGGAGATGGAAAAACATGTTAATCCTGGAAAATGGAGAGAAATTCATGAAGGATGGGTTGGCAACAAAGGAACCCTGTTTCCTAGTTAACTAGCTTTACCTTATCCATAGAAAAGCAGGATGAAGCATAATAAAGCAGAATCTATTATAAAGCATTGTTTTTACTAATCTGGATGTCCATAAAGTGGTCAAGATCAACCCAAAATCATAAATAAAGCATTCCTGGGGTATAGATGGCATGTGTTGACTTTAAGGTGCAAGTGGATGCCAACTATCATAAATAAAGCATTCCTGGGGTATAGATGGCATGTGTTGACTTTAAGGTGCAAGTGGATGCCAACTAATTAAGCTAGTGGGTAGATAATTAATCAAATAATGATTAATTATTTTATCCTAAGTTATGAGTGGGTTTAATATATTCCAATAGGTAAAACCCCAAATGTGGAAACATCCATAGGAAAGTATTGTCTTCTTATTCTTCATAAATATCCAACTTCCAATACACGGCATCCTCACACATGCATCACATCACACTCCATCTTCACTTCATGTCAAAATGGCACAATAATTCCATGTGTGTTTCCACAAAAGGGTCTCCTTCACCTCTATTATATAACTAAAGGTATGGAATAATTACATCCCATAACACATGTGGGATAAATAGTTTTCCATCTCTCTTATATAAAGAATGGTTATAAGATAATTTATTACATGATGCATGTGGGATAACTCTGTTTTATAATATTAGAGTTATTTATGCCTTTTAATGATATTTCAACAATAATACCACACAAGTCATCATTACATATTCCAACAATAACAAGGGTTTCAAAAGTGGCTTCAATATAAATATGCAAAATGTTTATTTCCCTTTATCAAACATGTGCATGAAGTATGATTGAGAAAATCACATCTAAAACATTAAATTATTGCATTATCTAGAGTCTAATTCCCTCCTTTGGGAGGCTATAGAATTTTCAATACACCAAATACTGAGCATGTTGTTGTCCCAAACACATTGCATCCGCACAAACATTTTTTTAGTATGTCCATTGGGTAGTAGTTAAAGATATCAACAACTATTTTTTTGTGGATATTTAATGTCATGTGCATGCTCAATTAACTATAAGAAATCTTCCCTAACGATGAGAACATATAGATGTTAATTAACCATGGAAAACTTTTCACATACCTCAACCATGTTTGGTTATCCAAGGTCATATAAAATAGGCCATAGAACATCCTTTCCATGTTTAATGAAGTGATTTTCAATCTTGTTTTACATAGAAACTGTAAATTCATTAATGATTCGATCACGATCTCACTATCTATGACCTATCTATGTAATAGATGGAATCTGCATGAATGAATTCATGATTCACGCCCCATTTATGTCTCCCAGTAAAAAAATGAGATTCAATGTCTTCATTATTTTGGTTATCATATATTCTTTATCACATGAAAGAATCAAGGCACTTTTCAAAGGAAATAATCTTCCAAGGGTTTCTTTACAAAATCTGTCATCTTCAAATCATGAAAAAGATTCTTCACTACATTCAAGAATTTGAAAAGGAGTATCATGATGACACACCTAACCTTTTTCTATGATGGAAGGCATGGCTCTTGTTGGAATGTCCTCCTCGCGTAAATATGCTTCTTTGGGAACAAGAGGGAGTGCATTGCCTTTAATAGAAACTTCACCACTTCCTTCATCTAAGTGTTCATCATGGGGTGCCACTATAAGGTTCCCAAACTCTTTATTTATTGGTCTTGGAATATGCTCTTCTTCTTGATGTACAACAATATGCTCAAGGACGTGATCACCCATTCATTATGTACAGTGTCAAGGGTCGAAAAAATAATGATATGGTTTCTCACCAAAGGACTCTCATGATGCTTATCTTTTTCTTTGCATAGGATGATTTTATGTATTTCTCTTCTATAACAACAACCAAATATTTGAATGCATTATACTTTTCCGTATCTTTGAATAACACAAGATCTTAGAAAAGACATTTTAATATGAAAGCACCAAATAATCAAATTCCCATTTTATTCTATAAAACATTTCCTCCATAGCATATGCCTCAAAGTATTCATCATCTTCATATAAATGGGGTTCCTTCTAAAATAATAACTCATCCTATTTATTCATGAGGAATTCACATTCCCTACACCAAATAAAAGGCATGCTCATCCAAATTACTTTGCCATCTTTCACTATACCTACCATATTTACTCACATGTCCCAGAACATATTTACTTGCACATAGAAGTACACTCAAAATTTCATTCAATATGCAAATATATCTATGAATTATATCTATAAAAAGAAACATAGGATTACAACTTCCGAGGCAAATTTTTATTAAATATTTTCAATTGATATTTAAGACCTTAAAATCAAGTTTGTTTAAACTCCAATAAATTAAACTTTCTTTAAACCTTCGTAACATACATCCACGCCATCGTGATCTTTTAAGAGATCACACTATATCAACTATTAAACTTATTGTATAAAGGTTATAGTGTATTAACTATAAGTTTTCCAAGGCATGCCATAAAGGCATGTTGCATAAGGCGTGGAAAAACATGTTATAACATCTAACGACACCCTAATAGAAATACATGATAAAATGTAGCATAAACAAATATCAAAGAATCAGAATTGGTGAAATTTTTAACGAAAAAGAAGCCACTCGCATTCTCTATACAACACAATCATGAGTTCAATGCTCTTTCATTAAAGAAAATGTGCAAATACATTCTTATGCAAACCAGAAAGAGCATTCATGCCCCGAATTGCCTAAAACTTGTCAAAAAATCAGAAAAAATGTGAACCAGTCACTATTCCTTACAAAAAATTGCAACAAAACACATCCAAAGGAGAAAAAATCCATATATGTTGCAAAAAAAATAGATCCTTGATAGCAAGTTAGGATTCAAGGTATTTTGACTTAGATCTACAAGAAGAACTTGAAATTTTTTGGAAAATAAATGGAGGGTTAGGGTTCAAAAAACAAAATATCAAACTTATAACAAATTCCCATATCTAGAGAATAACCACAAGGGTTTGATAGACTGGATGAAAAATATACAAAATATGCAGGAACCAACAAATAGTTTGAAGAATGTGTTGCTTGTAAACAATTTCCAAAAAAATGTCAAAGAAGGTAGAGCATAGAAACTAGCGTTGATTTAGAATATTCGGAATATGCATGAACATACAACAATATGTTTGCTAACATGCAAAGAAAGAATCTACTAGTTTATCCTTCTATCCATACAAGCAAAAAATAATCATGTAAGAAACAAGAGACAAGAGAAAAGAGAGATACATTGGATATATGTGGTAAAACCCCAAATGGGGAAACATCCACGAGAAGGTATTGTCTTCTTATTCTTCAAAAATATCCAACTTCAAATATATGGCATCCTCACATATGCATCACATCACACTCCATCTTCACTTCATGTCAAAATGACACAATAATTCCATGTGTGTTTCCACAAAAGGGTCTCCTTCACCTCTATTATATAACTAAAGGTATGGAATAGTTACATCCCATAACACATGTGAGATAAATAACTTTCCATCTCTCTTATATAAAGAATGGTTATAAGATAATTTATTACATGATGCATGTAGGATAACTCTTTTTTATATTATTAGATGTGTTTATGCCTTTTAATGATATTTCACCAATAATATCACACAAGTCATCATTACATATTCCAACAATAATAAGGGTTTGAAAGGCGGCTCCAATATAAATATGCAAAATTTTTATTTCCCTCTATCAAACATGCACATGAAGTATGGTTGAGAAAATCACATCTAAAAAATTAAATTATTGCATTATTTAGAGCCTAATTCCCTCCTTTGGGAGGCTATAGAATTTTCAATACACCAAATATTGAGCATGTTGTTGTCCCAAACATATTGTAGCCCCACAAACATTTTTTTAGTATGTGCATTAGGTAGTAGTTAAAGATATCAACAACTTTTTTTTTTTTGGTTGCGTATTTAATGTCATGCTCATGCTCAATTTACTATAAGAAATCTTCCCTAATGATGAGAACATATAGATGTTAATTAACCATGGAAAACTTTTCACATGCCTCAACCATGTTTGGTTATCCAATGCCATATATATTAGGCCCTAGGACATCCTTTCCATGCTTAATGAAGTGATTTTCAATCTTGTTTTACATAGAAAGTGCAAATTCATTAATGATTTGATCAATATCTCACTGTCTATGTCATAGATGGAATCTCCATGAATGAATTAATGATTCACACCCCATTTATGTCTTCTAGTGAAAAAATGAGATTCAGTGTCTTCATGATTTTGGCTATCATATATTATTTATCACATGAGAGAATCAAGGCACTTTTCAAAGGAAATAATCTTCCAAGGGTTTCTTTACAAAATCTGTCATCTTCAAATCATCAAAAGATTCTTCACTACATTCAAGAATTTGAAAAGGAGTATCATGATGACACACCTAGCCTTTGTCTATGATGGAAGGTGTGGATCCTGTTGGAATGTCCTCCTTGTGCAAATATGCTTCTTTGGAAACAAGAGGGAGCACATTTCCTTTAATAGAAACTTTAACACTTCCTTCATCTAAGTGTTCATCATGGGGTGCCACCATAAGGTTCCCAAGCTCTTCATTTTTTTGGTCTTGCAATATGCTCTTCATCTTGATGTGCAACAAGATGCTCAAGGACGTGATCACCCATTCATTATGTACAGTGTCAAGGGTCGAAAAGATAATGATATGGTTCCTTACCAAAGGACTCTCATGAGGCTTATCTTTATGCTTGGCATGGGCTGATTTTATGTATTTCTATTCTATAACAACAACCAAATATTTAAATCCATTATACTTTTCCTTATCTTTCAATAACACAATATCTTAGAAAGGTCATTTTGATATACAAACACCAAATAATCAAAATTCCATTTTATTCTACAAAACCTTTCCTCCATAACATATGCCTCAAAACATTCATCATCTTCATATAAATAAGGTTACTTCTAAAATAATAACCCATCCTATTTATTCATGAAGAAATTAGCATCCCGTACACCAAATAAAAGACATGCTCATCCAAATTACTTTGCCATCTTTCACCATACCTACCATATTCACTCACATGTCCCAGAACATATTTACTTGCATGTCCAAATACACTCAAAATTTCATTCAATATGCAAATATATCTATGAGTTTAGACTTACAACTTATGAGGCAACTTTGTATTAAAGTTTTTCATAAATTGATGTTTAAAACCTTAAACTCAAGTTTGTTTAAATTTCAATAAATTAAAGTTTCTTTAAACCTTCTTAACATACATCCACACCATCGTGATCTTTGTATTAAAGTTTTTCATAAATTGATGTTTAAGACCTTAAACTCAAGTTTGTTTAAATTGCAATAAATTAAAGTTTCTTAAACCTTCTTAACATACATTCACACCATCGTGATCTTTTAAGAGATCACACTAGATCAACTATGAAACTTGTTGTATAAAGGTCATAGTGTATTAACTATAATTTTTTTAAATAACAAATTATTAAGTAAAGAATTATGATTGTATTTATTAATTAATATATGTATTGAAAATATATTTATTAACACATGTAACTTAAAGTTATGTTTGGATGGTTATAATCACAAATATATGGTTGGAATTATATAATTAGAATGTTTATGGATATTTGAGGATGTTAAATATATTTTTATAATTAAAAATAAAATTTGAACAACCCAAAAATATAAAAAATAAGATGATTATTAAGATATGGCTAAACAAGCTGGTAGTGTAGACTGGTGCCATGTAAATAAAGGAATGTTGTAAAAGAGGTCTAAATTCAAATCTCACCTAAAACACAAAATTACAAAATTATTATAAATAGTATAAATACTCATTTAAAAATACATAATTCTAAAACATTATAAAACACTAGTTTTTAGTTGTTTTTTATCTTACCCAATTTCTAGATAAAATAATGTACTTTGGAATATATACACAAAAATCAACCAGCAAAATTACTACAAATGGTTTAAATACTCATTTAAAGAAACATAATTCCTCGTGTGTAATTGAACTTGTGAGCTTCTAAGAGAAAAGACAACCAAATTGTCTCGACAGAATTTTTTTCAATAAAACCGGTCAAATCGTTGCAAAAAATTGTTGTTTTATTAATTATGTAATCTCAGCAATGGCATTTACCTCTTGTAAACTAACCAACCAATTTTAAAACGAGCCAGACCATTTAAATATGCAATCTGACCACTCTGCAATTTTCATGATTTTTCTCTACCTGAGTCCGGCGCTTCGCGGATTCCGGCGGGTCGGGAGCGATTTAGTTGTCCTGTGTACTGGTCCTGAGATTTGTAGCACTTTCAGAGACCGGACACCTAGTACCATCTTAAATTTAAGATCGAACGAATTTCACGGTAAACGCCACCTACTATCGGATTGGACGTAAATGCCGGAGAAACGCCACCTACTATGCACTTCTTGATTGTTGGGTAGATGAAAATTGAAATGACAGAGACTTTACAATTCTCTCCTAATCCATGGAAGAAGGATTTATAGCGTCGTTGAATTGTTCATTGCGATAGAATGCAGAAGACCTGTTTTTTTTTTTTCTTGTTTCATCGGTTCGACCAGAGGAGTTTGAGGTTTTATAAAATGTCGGATGCAGAGTTGCAGGATGACAATAATAATATTGTGAAAGATGTAACAACGAGTGGAGGGATAGATCAAGAAGTGTCTAACTGTGTTATCAAAGTAACAAACAATATCAGCAAATCCGGAGTTGTGGAGGATATGGAATACAAAGGATTCAGGATCTTACATCTCTTGACAGAATGCGCCGAGGCAATTTCTCAGGAAGCACAAGATCTCGCGGAGGTCATATTCTGCAGATTGCGAGAGCTCGTTTCTCCCACAGGCTCCACCATCGAGAGAGTGGCTTACTATCTTTGCGATGCTCTACTTCACTTTCATTTGAAGCAGAACATTGATCATAAGAGCACTACTCGTTATGGTACTGAGGAGCATTTTCTAGGAGCTCTAAAGCTGCTGCATGTAGCTTTTCCTTACATACGAATACCTCACTTCACAGCTAACCAATGCATTCTGGAAGCAGTAGCGGCCGCTACCGCTGCTGGTGCTAATAATGTAGGGATCCATATTATCGACTTCGATATAATGGAGGGCATGCAATGGCCGCCATTAATGGAGGCCCTGAGGAGCAATGGAAATTATGATGGGACTGATTCCTTGAGAATCACAGCAATCAAATGGGCCGATCATAATGATGATGACGAGAGTCTGCTCTATTCCAGTCACACCGGTAGAAGGCTGTCGGAGTATGCAAGCTCCGTGGGGATGCCATTTTTTTTCCAAGAAACGAATTTAGAAGGCCTGAAAAATGTCGTGGTCGAGGAGAGGGAGATTGTAATAGTGAACTGCATATGGCAACTGCCTCACATGTTCAATCTGCGAAATAGATCGCAGTTATTAGAATTCCTCGTCAGCGTACGCCACCTGAATCCAGTGGCCGTTACGCTCGCTACAGGCCCACACGGCGCCGAGAGAAACAGGGCCACGTTCCTAGAGAGCTTCTGTCATTGTCTGGAGGAGCTGTGCACCATTTTCGACTCCCTCGAAGCTGGACTGCCGGAGCAAGGTCTTGCAAGAGCGATGGTGGAACGCATATTCTTTGGGCCGGCCATGTGTAAGAGAGTTATGAGTTATGGCCAAATTGATACCAGACAATCCAATGTTGTTGATCTTCCTCTCATAGCTGGTTACAGGGAAGGTAGTATAAGCAACGATAGCATGTTGTATGCAAAATATACTCTACTGTGCAGCGGGGTCAGCAGATCTTATGAAGTAGAATCCGTTGGTCATCATCAACTGGTTCTCAAATGGGCTTCTACCCCTTTGGTGTGGGTTTCTACATATAAATCACCCAGACCATGAATCTGGATTGGATTTGCTTGAGTTGATCAACAAAACGGAAGTGTAACACTGGATTTGCTTGAGTTTATCAACAAAACGGAAGTGTAACAAGTTTATTATGTGAATGGATATTTAGATTATCTTGGTTTTGGATTTGTTTGACCTAATCATAAAGAAGTGTAACAAATTTATTATGTCTATGGACATTTACATCTTATCTCAGTTTTGAATTTATGAGTTGATTAACTGAAGTGTAACAAGTTTATTATGTCTATGGACATTTAGATATTATAATCTTAGTTTTCGATTTACTAGAGCTGATCAACAAGATTAACTGAAGTAACAAGTTTATTATGTCCATGGGCATTTAGATATTATCTCAGTTTTGGATTTGTTTGACCTGATCAACAAAATTAAAGGAAGTGTAACAAGTTTATTATGTAGATGGGAATTTAGATATTATCTTAGTTTTGGATTAATTGGTTGAGCTGATCAACAAGATAAGTGTAACAAGTTTATTAAGTGGATGGGCATTTAGATATTATGTCAGTTTTGGATTTGTTTGAGTTGATCAACAAGATTAACAGAAGTGTAACAAGTTTATTATGTAGACGGGCATTTAGATATTATGTTAGTTTTGGATTTGCTTGAGCTGATCAACAAGATTAAACGAAGTGTAACAAGTTTATTATGCTGATGGGCATTTAGATATTATAATCTCAGTTTTGGATTTCCTTGAACTGATCAACAAGATTAACCAAAGTATAACTAGTGTATGATCCTTGTATCTTGTTATGCTTAAATGCATCTTGATTAAGATTTAAATTGTATTTGTTTTATGTTTATATTAACTTTAATAATATGGTAGGAATAATGTATATAAAATTATATATTATAACTTTTGTTTAATAATTAACTATTTTTTCTAAACTAAATGGTTGGTTGTTTTATCTATATTTATAAGTCACTTTATTTGTAACTCTACTACTACCATAAAAAAAATTCCTTATTTCTTTTAACTAATTTTAAATGATATTAACATATATTTAAAAAGTAAAAAGAAATCAAGAATAGCCTTTATCTCTGATTGTTTATTAACATGTTACGACACTCATACTTCTAAATTCGAATCGTACGTATGCGGGTTTTCTGCAGGTTTTTTCTCGTTTCAGTTTGAGTGCGTTATTTGGAAGTTATATATATTCTTTTAAATTCGAATTGTATGTATGCTGGTTTTCTGCAGGTTTTTTCTCGTTTCGGTTTGACTGCGTTATTTGGAAGTTATATATATTCTTCGTTCAACTGTGAGTATATTAATATTGATAAAAGAAAACTAAATATTTTTATTTAGTCTAGTTTTTAATGTTTTAATGATTAAAGAATATGTAGCCCATTTTATAAGTACTACTTGCATTTTGATAGTGTAAATAGAAAGGTTGAAATATTGTAAATGATATGAAATTTTTTGTTATTATATTTTGGGTATAAAGAAGATTTGAAATGATATTTATATAATTTTTAGTCATATAAATTAAAAATGAAATTTGTAGAAACCGAAGTTTTGGCTTCACAAAAATTCATATCATAGTGGTATTGATGGTCTTTCATGGAACTTGCATAAGTAAACCATAAATGCAAAGTTAAATGAGAAATATATGTTATTGATCAAAATTATGAAATTATTATTTATACAATAAATTCTCTTATATATATAAAAGAAGTATTCTCTTGTAATAAATAATACTTAATAAGAAATCACCTTTTTTAATGTCATGTTACATTAAATGGCAATACGAAAATGAGGAGGAATGGAAAACAAGCTCACACAAGGAAATATTATTCTTAGTTATGAAATTATTATATATACATATACAAGTACATTTTGTATAAAAGAAGTAACTCTATTGTAATATATGATATTCATTTACAAATCACTTAGTAACTACTCTTTTAATGTCATATTTATGGAAATATAAAAATGAGGAGATCCAATGAAAAACAAGCTCACACCCACTAAAGATTATTCTAGAAATGACAACAAAAAAGGAATAGAAGTCTAAGATCTTTATTTTTAAATGTTTCATATAACTTGAATCTAAGTTTTATCAAGCTTTATCATCTAGAATTTCGGGAAACAAAGCAATAAAATTCATATAATTAAGGAAGTTTTGAGGTAAAAAATGACCCTAAAAAAAAATACCATCAAAATTCACTTTATAAGACCCAACAAGATTCAAGATAATGATGTCAACCATGTGGTAAAATTTGTAAAAAAAATTGGAGGGAAAAAAACTATTTTTTGTTATTGTATTTTTACATATCTCATTATCGCTTTAGTCAAATTTCAAGTTTTAACACTAGTTGGATATCTAATTTAAGTCCATATCCAACACATACCCACATTGCATACTTTTGAGGAACCCACAACACTAATTTTTTTCCTTTCAATAAAACACTATTTTATGTATTCAAATACATTATTTTATTGAATCTTTGTTTTATCATGGCATGGATGCCTCAAAAATATGTCATGTTCAAAAATATGTCATGTAGGTATGCATTTGGATGTATAATTAGATTGCACATCCAGCAAGTACCCAAACTTGAAATTTTGGTGAATCGATAAGAAGATATGTCAAAAATACAATAAGAAAAAAATAGTTGTTCTTTTTCCCCTCCAAAATTCAAAACTCTTATTTTATTATTTAACTATTGTTATATTATTTCCCTTAAGATGTTCATTTTAGACCTCAAAAATCCTCTAATAACAAGAAATACCTTCACCTATAGCCTATATGTGATTCAACATTTTAAGATTTTCATTCTAATTAAAATCCTTCTTTTAACTCGCAAAATTAAACAATAAAATGTGCATGTAGGACCTATTATATTGGAAAGGTAGGTTGCATATGAAACATCCATACGCTGAGTGTCCTAGTATCTAAAACCATGACATAGTTGAATTGTCACATTTGCGTACCACAACTAATCAAATCGTAAGTAGCTTTCCTCATGGTTGACATGGTCCTCAACATGGCCTAACTACAATTATAGTTTAATTATTGTTCTGCCTACATTGCGTCATTAAACTATGGTTTTAGTTTCCCTGTCATAGTTGATTATATAGGTAGAAACTAACCATGGTTAGTGAAGTAAACCACTTAGATCTCACATTGGAATTTTATTGGATTTATATGTTCAAGTACTTAGTTGACACACTTTAGTAATTTGAGTTGGAATACTAATACACCATATCAATGTAGTTCCCCCTTTTCTCTGGAAGAGGTAACTGAATTGTAACATTCCATTGCTAATAGAGGTTTGGCATATTTCCCTCCCCCAAATAAAAGCGTTATGTTTTTTTGTTTTTTATCATTGAAAATCATTTACATTTCATAGAGACATGGTTCAAAGTTATTGATACTATTTATATGATTTTATGATTAGTAGACCTTTTCTTATGACTAAAAGCTTTTGAGGAAGGTTGTGTGGTTGTTGTTTTAGAAGTTGGATGATCATAACTAAAGAGAAGATCAAGAAAGGTAAAAATGAGCAGTGAGGATCAACCTTCATAAATCACGGGGGCTTCACTTGTTGACCAATATCCTATCACGTTAGTTCATATTGTGGGTTTTAAAATGATCAAAAATAGAACCAATATATTGCAGGTATTGGGGGGATGAGGGGTTTAAGGTGGGGGTGGGTAGGGTGGTTTATAAGGATTGAGGTATAAAAAGGGGTGGGGAGGAAGTTTTAAGTATTGGGAGGGGGTTTCAACAAAAAGAGTTTGGGTCAATATCTCTCGAAATTAAGGCTATTCCACGGGGGCTTCACTTGTTGGCCAATATCCTATCACGTTAGTTCATATTGTGGGTTTTAAAATTATAAAAAATCAAACCAATATATTGCAGGTATTGGGGGGATGAGGGGTTTAAGGTGGGGGTGGTTAGGGTGGTTTATAAGGATTGAGGTATACAAAGGGGTGGGGAGGAGGTTTTAAGTATTGGCAGGGGGTTTCAACAAAAAGAGTTTGGGTCAATATCTATCAAAATTAAGGGTATTATTTAATATCCCACGATCGCACGTGCTATGTAAGAGGTTCACTAAGTGAAGTCCCTATGGGATATTCTTAAATATCCCATGATCGCACGTGCTATGTGAGAGGTTCACTAAGTGAAGTCCCCGTGTCATAAATAAGGTGCAATCTTTCTATCTCTCCCTCTCCCTTCTCTGTCTATGTTTGTTTGTTTTATGTGTTAAAGCTTACTAGAATCTCTTGTGATTGAGTCTATTCAAGCATGAAGAACATTCATTAGGTCAATCTCTACCCAATTTAGTATGTTGGTGATTATCCCTAGTCATTATGTTCAATTTATGTACAACATGTTGGTTATCATGCTGAGTTTCATTGACTCTTACTCTCAATACATGCACACATAGGACATCCAATGCATTGACAATAAGAGTCCTTGGATTTATTACTACTATCCATGATTTGTTATGATGTTGAAATGTGCAGGTGACATTGAAAGTGTGATTTGAAAATATTAAGTAACTTGATACTATCGGCATATCTCAGTTGGAGCAACCAGTTGGGATTTGTTTGAACAACAAATCCATTCAAAATCACAAATGAGTGGAAATCAATCCAAATTCTCGTGAGTGATTTGAAAATTTCCTAGATGACATTTATCAAGAATGTATACCACTATTTTCACATCTTTGTTCAACAATATTTTTGGTCATATTTGTTTGCATTGGGCGTGTCATGATTTACAACTAGATTGGCAAGAATGACACATGTTTATGTTCATGGATTTCCTAACTATCATGTCCAAATTACGATGAGATTTGTAGCATTTTATTCTTATTTAAAATTCTCTCTTTTGTTTTAGGACTAAGATAACCAATGATGTTGAACCCTAGATATCCCATGAAAAATGCATTGGGTTTAGGGCCTTGAATATCGCCCTTGAAGGAACAACATAACCTGAAGTTTGCATGGACCTAAAATTTCAATTATAGAGCATCCTTCAATTTGAAACTAATACCCAAATGTCATGATGACGGTTAGGTAAGCCAACTCTAATTGCAATCCAATGACCAAGGTTGAAAGGATTTCGATCCATGTCATGATATCTATAAATGATTAATTAATCTATGCCTTTTTGTATAGTGTCTTGAAACATGGTTGATTAGTTGGATATGTTCTTGATATTTGCATTGTGGAATACTTAAGGATAATTTGTCAAGTTTTATTTCAATGGCATAGAAATAGTGCAAAAACTTGGATATTCCATGACTCATGAAATCAATCTATTGCACACAATGATCTTACTAGTGAGTTGCATTCAATAATTGTTTATCCTCCTCTAGTTAAAAGAAAAGTGGTTGTGGCGAGTAATATTGCAAAATATTATATGACTATTGATAGAATATAATATGTTGTATTCTTGGATTTACTATAGAATTTACACAATCCAAAACTAGGTTTGGATTTAGTAGTTTCTACACCAATCCCTCAAGTATAGGATAACCAACACAATGGATGTGTCGATCATACATGTCCTTCCAAGTGTTATCATTTATACAAATAAAGAGCATATCACAATGAGACATTTCCCACCATTGTGCTAGAAATACAGAGGAATAGTCTTGGACTCACAACACTCACCATGAAAGGCATGGGAATCAATGACCTCCTTTATTTTGATTTTATGGATCCCCCCCACCTCAAGCACTTATGTATGTAATGTAAAAAACGTACAATTTAGGAACTTTGGACGAGGAGGGACTTCTAACTAAATTGGAGAGGAAATTGATAAATTTCCATTGGAACCTCCTTTGTCAAATATGCCCATTGCCAATGTGGATCTTGGTTGTAGTGACAAAATATTAACCATAGAAGCAATCCTTCAAACACATAACATATTCTATAGGCATTGAGAGAGAAAATCTCAGGCTAACCTAAAAAGGGGAAATGGTTTCCAACCACAAGGGGTCCATTTAAGATTATTAGTTTTGTACGATGCATGGAAGGAAAAAAACTTTCAATCTCTTGGTGTTTTGGGAGTTTTGTGTAGTCTTGATCCTTAAGGATAGTCCAATATGCGAAATAAATTATCAACCATTATGGACAAGTGTCCATAATGGGAGATCTGGACCTATCCTAAAAGGAAAGACCTAAAGCTAATCACCAGATCAAACCCAAACATAGAATACGTAAGGTGAAAGATTGAAACCCTGGATTTAAAGAATATGCCCTTATTTAAGGAATTATTGAGAGGAGTTGGTTATGGGTGTTGGAAATGTTACTCAAGCTAAATGAAATAGTGACTTATGAAATTAAGAATCAGATCTAGGATTTGTGTGTTTGTTTGATTGATCAAACCTGGGACCCTAGGGGAGTTTAGATAGATATATGGAAATTCCCAAGGTGAGGTTAAATCATAGAATTAGGGCTTACAACACACTTGCTTGAATGAAATATTTGAAAGTGTGAAAAATTCGAAGCAGAAACCAAAAATAAAGAACACCCAGGAAAAAGGCTGATAGGTTAGGATGGGAGCTTTCTCCAAGGTTCGGTGTTTCTTTAAGGTGGGAAAATGGAGTCCAATGATGACGCCTAGGAGGGAGAGTGTTTTTTTTATAAGGGCCAACAAAACCATGATCACCAATTTTGCATATTCCTAGTGCAAAATGTTCTGGTGATTGTTCCTAATCACTACAGTTGAGTTTTTAAGTGATGTGGGTGATGTGCAATGCATGAAAATTGAAACACGGTGAAATAAAATGAGAGATGTACCTAAAAATTGTATATAACCTCTTGGATGATGAAGAATGATTCCTCCTAGATCAAGTGAGAGATTCAGACAATATCTTGGTGAAATTATGCTTTGCTCGGTGACCCTAGCACCCCTTTCTACCTGCCACGCCAATGGAATTAATTAGAAATGATAGAACAACTAGGATTTGCAAATAAAGAAGATACATGAATGAGAAATAATAAATAAGTAACAACTCCTTGATAAAAAAAAATTAAAGTACATAAATGAAGTGATCTCCCCTACTAGTGCGCCTCGTTCAATTCACCTCCTTCAACCTGCAAATAAAAACTGGGTAGAAGAAAAGATACAAGAACTATGTCAGATTTATCTCAATGTAGGATATAAGAAATACCAATCATCATCACATTCATATATCTACAAAGGAACAAGTGTTGAATCCCAGAATAATCTCTTTATTAGAAGTTCCAATGCCGGAGATCGTGCTTTACAATAGGGAGGTTTGATCTTTATATAGTTTTTGAGAGACACAAACCCTAACTTACTTTTACATTTGATGGTTGAGATTAGATCATCATCGGCAATGGATATCCATGGGCATTTAGATATTATGTCGATGGCCATTTTGATATTATCTTAGTTTTGGATTTGCTTGAGTTGATCAACAAGATTAATTGAAGTGTAACAAGTTTATTATGTCAATCGGAATTTAGATATTATCTCAGTTTTGGATTTGCTTGAGTTGATCAACAAGATGAACCTAAGTGTAACAAGTGTTTGGTCCTTGTATCGTTTTATGATTAAATGCATCTTGATTAAGATTTAAATAGTATTTGTTTTGTGCTTATATTAACTTTAATAATATGGTATGAATAATGGATATAAAATTATATATTTTAGCTTTTGTATAATAATTAACTATCTTTACAAAATTAAGTGGTTGATTGTGACTATCTATATTTAGAGGCCACTTTATTTATAGCTATGCTAATACCGTAAAAGATATTTCTTGTTTTTTTTAACTAGTTGTGAATGTTATTTGTAACATATAATTAAAAAAATCAAGAGTGGTGGCCTTTACATGTGATTGTTTTTTTAACATGTTACGACCCTCATACTTCTAAATTCGAATTGTATGTTTGTTGGTTTTTTGCAGGTTTTTTCTCGTTTAAGTTTGAGTGGGTTATTTAGAAGTTACATATTCTTTCAAATGTTGAGTATATTAATATTGATAAAAGAAAACTCTAAATATTTTTATTTTTTCTTTAGTTGCAGATTTTTTCTCATTTCATTTTGAGTGGGTTATTTGGAAGTTACATCTTCATTCAAATGTCGAGTATATTAATATTGATAAAATAAAACTCTAAAAATTTTGATTTTTTCTTTAGTTGAGCTTTTAATGTTTTAATGGTTAAAGAATATGTGTCCCATTTTATAAGTACTACTTGCACTTTGATAGCGTAGATAAAGAGGTTGAAATATTGTAACTGATATGATTTTTTTTTTTATTATATTTTGAGTATAAAGAAGATTTGAAATGATTTTTATATAATTTTTTGTCATATAAAAATGAAACCTGCAGAAACCAAAGCTTCAGCTTCACAAAAATTCATATCATAGTGGTATTTATAGTCTTTCATGGAGCTTACATAGGTAAACCACAAATGCAAAGTTAAATGAGAACTAAATGTTATTGGTCAAAGTTATGAAATTATTATATATACAAGAAATTCAGTTGTATATATAAAAGAAGTAGAAGTAAATCTTTTGTAATAAATAATACTCATTAAGAAATCACCTTTTTTAATGTCACATTTATGGCAATATAAAAAAGAGGAGGAATGGAAAACAAGCTCACACAAAGCAAAAATTATTCTAAGTTATGAAATTATTATATATACATATAAGAGCACATTTTGTATAAAAAGAAGTAACTGTACTGTAATATATGATATTCATTCAGAAATCACTCAGTGACTACTTTCTTAATGTCACATTTATGTCAATATAAAAATGAGGAGGAATGAAAAAGAAGCTCACACCCACTAAAGATTATTCTAGAAATGAAAACAAAAGGGAAATAGAAGTATAAGATCTTTATTTTTAAATGTTTCCTATAAGTTGAATCTAAGTTTTATCAAGCTTTATCATCTAGAATTTTGGGAAAGAAAGCAATAAAAGTCATAAGAATTAATGACTAGGATAAAAAAAATCATTAAGGAATTTTTGAGGTAAAAAATGAGTCTAAAAAAAAATTACCATCAAAATTCACTTTATAAGAACCAACAAGAATCAAGATGAAGATGTCAACCATGTTGATGTATATGTAACTTCAGAATGTTTTTCACTTGTATTTCTTATATATTGTAACCCGATGTTTATTCCGGAATGTACTTGAGTTATGTCATGCCTCGATGTTCCTATCGGGAAAGTCTATAATGTAAACAAGTCATGTCAAGTCATTGTGGGTAACCCTCCTATTGTCTAAGGGTTAAAGTCCATGTAGTTCCGGGGCACTAGAGTTATTAGACTCTCCTAGTGAGGTCGGCCCTAGTAGGGTTTTAGTCATGCCGGGATTAGTATAAATAGAGATTTGGACTCTCTATTTAACACACAACTCATACACACTCAAGTGTAGCGCATAGTTGAGGAAGGAGAAGACACTGGGGCTAGATAGAAAGAAGGTTCCTGCTGTCGGGAGATCACTTACTGTTTTGGGTTCTAATTTTGGTGTTGATTCTATATCTGAGAAAGTTGCTGGGTTCTCACCATTTATGGTTTCCCTGAGGATAAACATTGTGTTCATTGTCTCTTGTGTTTGATTGCTGTGCTTGTTATTCTCTCAGCTAAAGATCCTAATATAATGCTAGCTTAATGATGAAATTCTAACATGGTATCAAAGCTAACCTGAGAAGAAGACACTGTGCAGTTGCGGGAACTAGGGATTCCTAGTTTGTCGACCTTCCTCCACATATTTTCAGCAAAATTAAGGTGGAATAACTCTCCTCCTTAGGGCGCATCTTTTTGTCGAAGAAAAATCCAATTCTGAGGTTTTTCAGTTTTGGATCTGACACTATTGCTGGAAATTAGGGCTTTTCATAGAAGAGGAATTTTTCAATGAGCCCAGGCTTAGATTGATATCCTCCCCAAAATCGAAGTTAGGGATCAAATTCAAAGCATTTGGTTGGACAGAACCCCAGAAAAGCAAAACCCTAATTTGCTACTGAACCAGCACTACAGGATTTCAGCTCCAAATATAGATCCGACATCTTGACCTGGTAAGATCTAAATATTTTGTATTTCCATTTGGGGTTCTCAATTTAAGATGTCTCATCATACCAAGCTTGATGAAAAGCTTGAGGGAGCTGATAACTTTCGATCCTGGAAGTATAGGATCTCCCTGGTCCTAGAAGAAAATGAGTTGGACTCCTACATCAATGAGGAGGTTCCAGTTCCAGAGGGAGATGAGGCTAAGGACTTGCATAAGAAGAATTTGGTTATGGAAAAGAGAATCATTGCTGATTCTATCAAAGATCACCTCATACCACAAGTGTCCTCCCTTAAGACACCTAAAGCTATGTTTGATGCCCTAACCAAATTGTTTGAAGGGAAGAACATAAACAGGAAGATGAATCTGAGAAACCAATTGAAGAATGTGAAGATTCAGAATGCTGAGACTATTTAGCATTACTTTACAAGGGTTTCTCAGATCAAGGAGCAGCTGGAAGCAGTAGATGAAGAAGTGGAAAATGCAAAGATTGTGATGACCACCTTGAATGGTCTCCCTAGATCATGGGACTCTTTCATTCAAGGGATCTGTGCCAGAAAGAGGTTAGTCAAGTTTAGCAGACTGTGGGAAGAATTATCTAAAGAAGAAGCTCGGATAGCAGCTCAAGAAGAGAAGATGGGAAGTGAAGATAAAGCTCTCACAGTTCACTCCAAGAAAACCAGAAGGAGCCATCATCACTCCAAAGGTAAGATCTCACACTCTAGAAAAGATCTGACTGCTATTAGATGTTACACATGTGATGAGAAAGGCCACATATCCAAATTCTACCCTAACATAAGAAACCTAAAGAAGAAGGGAAACAAGATAAGACATCATGCTCATGCTACAGAGGATGATGAACCTTCTACAAAAAGACTCAGACAAGAAAGTGATGATTCTTTAAGTGAGGAAGAATATGTACTGATATCTGCTCTCACGGGAACTATTTCACATGGAAGCAATGATTGGATCATAGAAAATGGTGCTTCCAAGCACCTGACGGGATTCAAAGAATCATTTGTGAAGCTATCTAAACATGAGTCACCTCACAAGGTGAAACTTGGGGATGACTACCAGTATCCAATAAAAGGTAGTGGTGAATCCTCCTATAAACTAGATTTTGGAAAGTCTTTAAAGATGAAGAATGTATTATTTGTTCCAGGACTAAAGAAGAACCTCCTCTCCATATCTGCATTGGATGCAAAAGGAATGAGGGTTGCTTTTGTAGATGGCCAAGTTCTTATGTGGCCAAAGGGAAAGACTTTTGACGATGCAATAGTGATTGGAGAACAAGAAGGAGGTCTATACAAGTTGAAGGGACAACCAGATCAAGCTTTGGTTCATGACACAGTAGAACCAAATAAACTTTGGCATAAAAGGCTTGCACATGTGCATTACAGAGCACTACCACTTGCAAGCAAAGCTATTGAAGGTCTTCCAAAAATACAAGCAAAACATGAAGGGGTCTGCAAAGGATGTGCGAAAGGAAAGAACACAAAGAATACATTTCCAAGTAGCGAGAGTAAAGCAAAAGGAATCTTGGAAATCATCCACTTCGATGTATGCAGACCAATGTCATCAAGCTCACTAAGCGCGTATGTGTACTATGTTTCTTTTATTGATGACTTTTCTAGGAAGACATGGATTTACTTCATGAAGAATAAAGATGAAGTGTTCAGCAAGTTCAAGGAATTCAAAGCCTTGATTGAGAACCACACTAAAAAGAAGATCAAGACTTTTCGATCAGACAATGGTGGAGAATTCACTTCAAATGAGTTCAAAGAACTATGTAAAGACTCAGGGATTAAGAGGGAGTTGTCCACCCCTTATAATCCACAACAGAACGGAATTGCAGAAAGGAAGAATAAAACCATCATGGAAGCTACAAGAGCTATGCTTCATGATCAAGATCTTCTTATGCATCTTTGGACGGAAGCAGCCAGAACAACAGTGTATGTATAGAACCGTATTCCACACAGAGTACTTGAGAACAAGAATCCTTAAGAAGTCTTCTCTGGTAAGAAGCCAGAAGTCAGCCATCTTAGAATATTCGACTGCCCTGTGTACATACACATTCCAAAAGAGAAGAGAACAAACTTAGATCTTTTAGGAATGAAGGGTATATTTGTGGGATACTCTAAAATCTCGAAGGCTTACATAATATACTTCCCAGGGTTCAAGAAGATTGAAATCAGCAGGGATGTAACATTTGATGAAGATTTAGCCTACATCAAATCCAGAAAGAAACCTGCTGAAGAACCTGAAGAAGCAGAAGCTCCTAGAATTCATGATACAATCATGAATGAGGAAACTCAAGAAGAAGATCAAGAGTTTGAAGAACCACAAAGACCTATAGATCCACCACAGGAGAATAATCCTCACAAGAGGAAACCTGCTTGGTTACAAGAGATTATCCAAGGTGTGGAAAGATATCGGGTTCCAGAAGAGAATCTCAGAGAAAGAAAGAGGACCAGATCCTGTTTCAGTTATGTAGCTTTACTATGTGACTTTATTGATAAAGAACCTTCCAAATATTAAGAAGCGGCAGAACGAAAAGAATGGAAGGATGCGATGATCGAAGAGTATCAATCGATCATGAAGAATGATATTTGGGATGTTGTCCCAAGACCAGAAGGGAAGTCAGTCGTAACTTCCAAATGGATCTACAAGATCAAGCATGCTGCAGATGGTAGCATAGAGAAATATAAAGCAAGATTTGTTGCTTGTGGTTTCTCACAGAAAGAAGGAATAGACTATGAAGAAACCTTTGCACATGTAGCCAGATACAATTCCATCAGATCGGTACTTTCTTTGGCTGCAGTGATGAAATGGAAGATACATGAAATGGATGTCAAGACTGCTTTCTTGAATGGTGTAGTAGAAGAGAAAGTTTATGTGGAGCAGCCACTCGGTTTTGAGACTCATGACAGGGAGTATCATATGTATAGATTGAAGAAAGACCTGCACGGTTTGAAATAGGAACCTAGGACATGGTACAGCAGAACTAACATCTTTCTATCCAGTTTGGGATTTACCAAGAGTAAAGCAGATTCCAAGCTTTACTACAAGGTTGAAGATGGCAACCCAGTGATGCTTTTACTATATGTAGATGATCTGTTTGTGACAGGTATGGATGGGTTGATTGCTGATACGAAGAGAAATATTGCTGCCGAGTTCGAAATGAAGGACTTGGGTATGATGCATTATTTTCTAGGTATGGAGGTGTGGCATACTACAAATGGAATCTTCCTTGGACAAGGGAAGTATGCAGTAGAGATCTTGAAGAGATTCGGGATGATGGACTGCAAGGCATTAACCACACCTATGGCATCAAACCTGAAGCTATTGAGTGATGCTTCATTAGAGACAGTTGATGCCATGATCTATCATCAGATGATTGGGTCCTTGATGTACCTGACGAACATGAGACCAAATATTTGCTTTGCCGTGAACACCTTGAGCCAATACTTGACAGATCCGAGACATGTTCACTCGACTACTGAAAATCATATTCTGAGGTACCTAAAAGGTATGGTTGATTATAGGCTGAAGTATAAGACTGATCAAAGGATTAACATGGAGGGTTATGTTGATTCAGATTGGGCAGGCATTGCCATCGATAGGAAGAGCACTTCAGGGTGTTGCTTCAGTATGGGATCAGGAGTGATCTCATGGTTTAGCAGAAAGCAATCCTGTGTGGCACTGAGTACAGCTGAAGCAGAGTATTTTGTAGCCTGTTCAGCTAGTTGTGAGGTAGTATGGCTAAGGAACCTACTGTCTGATTTATTTGATCTCCAGTTAGATGCTACTTGTATATACTGTGACAACTAGAGTTGTATAAAGTTTTTAGAGAATCCAGTATTCCATGACAAGTCAAAGCATATCAAGATCAAGTATCACTATATCAGGGATATGGTGTAGAGAGGAGCAGTGAAAGTCCAGTATGTTGCGACGGACGAACAGATAGCTGATGTGTTGACTAAGCCATTGGCTAGGGTGAAGTTTGAGTACTTTAGGGAGAAGCTTGGTGTTCTCTAGATCGGGATTCCTCCCAAGAGGAAGTGATGTGTTCGTGCTGAGCCATTCTGACATGGTGAGAGGATTGGTTCCTTCCATGGTCAGATATAAGTGCTTTTCCCTTCCAAAATGGTGAGAGGATTGGTTCCTTCCATGGTCAGATGTAAGAGCTATGACATGGTGAGAGGATTGGTTCCTTCCATTGTCAGGTGTATGTGATGATCCCACATCTAGCATGAAAAAGGGCTGGCTCTGTGAAGACACATCTAGCATGAAAACGGACTAGCTCTGTGTAGGTCCCACATCCAACATGAAAAAGGGATGGCTCTGTGAAGACACATCTAGTATGAAAAAGGACTAGCTCTGTGTAGGTCCCACATCTAGCATGAAAAAGGACTGGCTCTGTGAAGACACATCTAGTATGAAAAAGGACTAGCTCTGTGTAGGTCCCACATCCATCATGAAAAAGTTCTGGCTTTGTGAAGACACATCTAGTATGAAAAAGGACTAGCTCTGTGTAGGTTCCACATCTAGTATGAAAAGGACTAGCTTTGAGTAGCTGCCACATCTGGTGTCAAAAAGGACCAGCCTTGTGATGCCTCATCTGGTATGAAAAAGGACTAGCTCTGTGAAGACTCATCTAGTATGAAAAAGGACTATCTCTGTGATGATACATTAAATATGAAAAAGGACTAGCTCTGTATAGGTTCCTATGACGAGAAGAATCAAGAGATAGCACCCGTGATGATGACCTAGTGATGATCCAGATCGAGTGATGATGATCCAGATCCAGTGATGATGGTCCAGTAGTGATGATCCAGATCCAGTGATGATGTCCATTGATGATCTAGATCCAGTGATGATGTCCAGTGATGATCCAGATCCGATGACTTGAATATGAAGAAGACTTGAATATAACAAGGACTCGATGATGATCCAGAAGATACAGAGAAGAAGACTTGTGCTGAAAATTGTGTCGAAAGAATACCTTCCTAGTTAATAGGGAGTGTTGATGTATATGTAACTTCGGAATGTATTTCACTTGTATTTCTTATGTATTGTAACCCGATGTTTATTCTGGGATGTACTTGAGTTATGTCATGCCCCGATGTTCCTATTGGGAAAGTCTATAATGTAAACAAGTCATGTCAAGTCATTGTGGGTAACCATCCTATTGTTTAAGTGTTAAAGTCCCCGCAGTTCTTGGGCACTAGGGTTATTAGACTCTCCTGGTGAGTTCGGCCCTAGTAGGGTTTTAGTCATGTCGGGATTAGTATAAATAGAGAGTTGGACTCTCTATTTAACACACAACTAATACACACTCAAGTGTAGCGCATAGTTGAGGAAGGAGAAGACACTCGGGCTAGATATAAAGAAGGTTACTACTGTCGGGAGATCACTTACTGTTTGGGTTCTACTTTTGGTGCTGATTCTATCTCTGACAAAGTTGTGGGGTTTTCACCATTTATGGTTTCCCCGAGGATAAACACTATGTTCATTGTCTCTTGTGTTTGATTTCTATGTTTTATATTCTCTCAATTAAAGATCCTAATATAATGTTAGCTTAGTGATGAAATTCTAACAAACCATGGGGTAAAATTTGTAAAAAATTTGTAGGGAAAAAAACTACTTTTTCTTATTATATTTCGACATATCTCATTATCGATTTACTCAAATTTCAAGTTTTGGAACTAGTTGGATGTGTAATTTAAGTCCACATCCAACGCATACCCATATTGCATACTTTTAAGGAACCCACAACACGAAAAAATCTAAAAATTCAATAAAACAGTATTTTACGTATTAAAATACATTATTTTATTGAATTTTTGTTTCTTCATGGCATGGATACCTCAAAAATATGTCATGTTGGAAATAGTTGTCATTGATTTCAAAGGAGTTAAGTAATGACAAAGGAATAACCAAAGACATGATGGTAATACAAACTCAGTGAGAGATAAGAGAATAACAAAGAGAGTGATGACATGGCATGTATGATGATGTGGCATGTGCAGTGAAGTTTGATAGAGTGTATGTAATAGTCATTAATGAAATGAAGAACAAAGAAACTATATCTGCGTGAGTATTTATAAATCCTTTGTCTTCTTTCATAACCAGAAGCATGATGAAATTTTCTGTGTGTATGAATCTTCAATACTGTCAGAGATGTATGAAGAATTCTCAAAGGAGGAAGTGTGTTCACTCACATATTAAAATCGATCGCTCATGGATCAATTCGACTGCAAAAAAAGCAGATAAACAGTTGTGGATAAATTCCGCAAAAGAAAGGTGTACGAGAATGAAGTTCCGTAGTTCATCAGTGATCAATGTCTAGGAAGCGTTCCGCAGCAGATCGATAGCTTAGAAGAGTTGTGGAAAATAAGTGGTGAGAGGATATTGTGGAAACCATATTCTCAAAAGGTGTGGTTCTGCAATCCGCAATCTGTAAATTCAAAGATCAATGGTCAAGAAAGAACTTGCAAGAAATTGACGGCCTAGAGATTTGTGGAAAATGATTTGCGGGAAAGATAATTGTGGAAGCAATTTTCGAGAAAAGTCAAAATGCTTACCTGCAATCCACAATTGTAGAAGGAAGAAGTTTTCAATTGTGGAAAGGTTGTTGCGGAAAGATAATTGCAAAAGCAATTTTTGAGAAAAGTTGAAATCCTTACCCACAATCCGCAATATGCAATTGCGGAAGGAAGAAGTTTCCGATTGTAGAAAGGTCGTTGTGGAAATATAATTGTAGAAGAATTTTTTGTGAAGAGTCAAAATGAACATTCACAATCCACAACCTGCAATTGGGGAAGAATGCGTTCCTGTAAATTATGAAAAGGGAAATGCGGAAAGGACAATGCAGAAAGGTCTATTGTGGAGACATTGTTGAAGAAAGGGCCTTGCAAAAAATAAAATACGGAAGGTCACGAGTGATATAAAATAAACAAAGTCAAAATGATAAATAGAGAGACATGATTTACTCCTTGGAATAACATGATTAACAAAGGGACACGATTATGTGAAAAGACACAATGAACTTATGCGGTGGTTTGATGAAAGGGAATGATGATGGATAATGTTTAAACAGAAGATCGATTTGATAGTAACGTGTCTCTGGATTTTAGATCGATGTAGCAGCAAGTATAATAGAGACCAAGGGAGACATAAGCAAATTTGGAAGTTTGATAAATACTGTATTAGGGTTGTAGGGTTGTGCTAGGGCAGGCTACATGCCTGCAAGGGAGCCATAGCCTCCTTCCATTGGTTGCTGGTAAACAAGGTGTCATAGAATCCTTTTAGTAGTAGCTGATAAACAAGAATGTCATAGACTACTTCCAGTGGTGGATGGTAAACAGGGTGTCGTAGCATCCTTTGAATAGTAGCTTATAAATGAGGGGTTTGTACCCTTGTTCCAGTGGTAGCTAGTAAAAAGGGTGCTATAGAAGCCTTTCAGTAGTAGCTGATAAAAAAGGGGTTCATAGCCTCCTTCCAGTAGTTGCTGGGGAAAAGGGTGTAGTACCATCATTGTCTGTAGTAGCAGGCATAAACTATTTGTAAATATAATTTTGCAGTAATAAGAATTATTGGTGGTTTACCCAATTGGGATTCCATGATAAATTTGTGTTATGTTTGTTCTTGTTGATCATGTGTGTTAATGAATAAATTAAAAGTGGTTTAAATTGTTAAAAGTTATCAATATTGATTCCCCCCCTGCCTCAGTATTGTCTAATATTCCAACAATTGGTATCATAGAAGGTTCCTTAACTACAGTATAAACCACTGGAAGGAATGTCTTATTAAAAACCACTATGGATCAACAAGAAGGGATTCCAGCTAATAGAGCTCTAGTACTTAATAAGAAGAATATGCATATTGGAGCATAAGAATGAGTGTACTTACAATCATTGAGATATGGTGTATGGAATGCAGTAATATTTGATTACATCCCACCAGAAAGAGTAAGGAATACATCTTAGAAAGAATCCAAGAAAATAAACTCAAGGGCAATAGAGGCCATACCTGATGGATTACCTCAACCTATCAAAGAAAAGATAGGACCATGTCTCTCAGCTAAGGAACTCTGGGTCAAATTGGAGAATCTTTATTCAATTGAAGACATAGCAGAAGCAAGCCTCACTATTCCAAAAGATGAAGGAACAAGTAAATATGGAGTTTTCAATGATGAATCAGATGGAGAGGTGGACCTAGAGGCTAAACTCTTATATGCTCTTGAAGAAATCGGAAAAATGTAGAAGAAAAAAAAAATCCTTAAAAGGACAATTTTCAAAATACCAAGAAGAGCTAAAGTAAAAAGAAGAGGAAGTCAAGACCCTCCAAGAAGAGCAGAAGTCAAAAGATAAAGGGTCAAGTCAAATTATTATTGATTTAAAGAACCATCTTGAAGAGGCCAAGAATATTGAAGAGGACCTAGTAGTTCAGCTCAAGAAGAGAATACAAGATTATGAAAAGCTTGAAATAGAGATTATTCAACATAGAAAACGGGTTTATGAAGAATCTATCAAATCAAAGTTTGAGAGTAGCTCAAGGAATTTAGATGAAATCCTAAGTGTCCAAAGACCATAAAGCTATAAATATGGATTAGGATTTGATAAATAAAAGAATCCAAGCTATTCTTCTTTCACAATCCAAGATGGAAATAAAATAAGTTACATTGTTTCACTCGAGGGCCCAATTAAAAGAGAAGAAAGTAAGAAATTTTCTCCACTCTTCCAAAGAACATATATGGTGCCTAGAAGACCAATGACAAGTAGATATCAGTAGATATTTTTGGGCAATGGCTACCCTCGTAATAATTTTGGACATAAAACCATGAATTGCAAAGCATATGAAAAGTTTCATATCTATAAGAAGAATACACCCAAGCAGCAGAGGAATTACAGGAAGACCAATTCTAGTCATTAGAACTCTACTCATCCTCCTAAGATAAAAAAATTGAGAAGACATGCAAATGAAAATAGACATTACAAATATCAAAGGTTCTATAAAATGAAATTCTTTGGATATTGTCATTGTTGTCACAAGTTTGGTCAAAAGGATGATGATTGTAGAACCAAAAGAAAATATCAAAGTTTGAGAAGTAGAAAAGACAGAAACACTTCAAAATATAGAAGACATTAAGTAGGGTACCTCATGGAAAGATGTGGAGAAGGAAACTAGATTACAAAGAATCAAAAGAAGCACAAATTTCAAATATCAGTGAAGCTTCCTATAAGAATTCTAAAGCCTTTATGGCAACATGAAATCCATAAACAAGCTAAGAATCTATTGAGGCCTGGAAACTCCCAGTTAACAACAGTAGGGATTCTCCCCAATAAGCATTCCCAAATAGCTCGTTATTGTTTGGTATGGGGAATTCGTTCAATTTACGGTCCGACTACCGTAGGTCAAGTAATGGTTAAAACTTGTTTCATCGGTTGCGGCTCGGTCCACCTTTAAGTGTATTTTTTAATTTTATATTTATGTATGATATGCAAGTGCCTAATTAAGTGCAATCGATAGAGATACCGAAGAGTTCACAATGTGATGTGCAGGTTCTTACCTCTCGTCTTACCTCTTTCGCTTCTAAATTATAAACAAAGAACAACTTATGCTAATGTTAACTAACTCTATCTAACCTATCCCTAGGGAGCAAGATTGTAATTAATGATGAGTAATGTACTGTAAAACATGAATTGAGAATATTACAGATAGTTGTTCCTATTTTAGAATACATGAATATAAGTAGAAATATAAACAAAGAGATAGCTCATTGTTAGTTAAAACATTCATTACTCAATATACTGTGTAAGTTTCACAAAATAAACAAGAAATTGTTCATAACATGGAAATAATTCGTAAGTTCACTAGTAAAAAATGAGGAATTAGCTACTACGTGACCAAAAATTATAGTCACCATAGGTTTTTCAAGTGATTTACTACTAAATATAAGCAATTTTGATTGACCCAACTATAAAGGACTAAAATTAATGACTAATTTAGTCACCAGTTAACAAATATGACTAGATAATAAGTGACAGAGTTAAAAATGACTAACATAAATGACCAATTTAGTCACCGCATAAAAAATGACTAGCTAGAATAATATGAATTAGTCATTTATGTTAGTCATTTTTAATTGTGTGAGGCTGGGGTCATTCATTAATAAAATATCCTACAAAGATAGTGAACATGTTAAATATACATCATATATTTCACAATGTCTTCAATTTATGTTAGTCTCACAACCATTGGGCCATAACATTAAGTGGGACCAATTATAACCTAAATCTGCATTCTTTGTTTATTTAATTTGAAAGTGAGTTTTATATAGTTTATTGAAAAATGTTTGCACCATATGGTTTGACATTACTTATAGCATTCCATACATTTACACTAGATTTTTTCAATCTTCCATATATCCTAATTCAAAGTGTACATGCAAAATTCACTAGTTTAAGGAAGAAATTGTCTAGCCTATGTTGTGTTATCTTTCAAACGTATATCCCTGATCATTTGTATCCCTAAAATTAACAAAGCAAGTCCTATACCACCCAAGTTAGAACTAGTACTACAATATACTGCAATATACTTTGGGGAGTCTATGGATATGTTTAGTAACATGCATGTCAATACCAGACTAATCAAGGATTGAGGATCAACCTAAAGAGAAAAAATCCATTATATTGGACCATATCCATACATCTCTAGAGGTAAATAACAATGACAATGTACGCTTGCTTGGAGCACTCTATCTATAAATCGACAAAAGATATAACTGTATTACATACATGATTGTGAATTTTGTGGGATGACACTAGGGCTCAATAAATAATATTATATTTGAGGTGATCGCTCATTCACAAATTGAATGTGACGTACTACGGGTTAGGTTCCTAGTTAATTAAGTTTTTAACCATTCATTCCTTCCAATCATAATAAATTTAATTTATTGGGGGTGTCCCCCAACCTACCTGATTTTAGAATTGAATCCATCTAACTAATTTTGAAATCCATCTTCTATTATAATGTCATTATTATTTTTTACGATTCCATTTCCATTTCATTTCGCTATTTATTACCAATGAATGGGTTTGAAGAACTAAAGGTGTTACACACTATGAATGATGTTGTAATAGTTATATGGTATCAACAAAGAGGAATTCACCTAGCTAATTCTCAATATAAAAGGCCCATCAAGAATGTTGATTATGCTCATGATGGCCACATTGAGTTGACTTAATATCACCTTGGGGATTACTATACATTACTTGGATCCTCTTATGCAAGGTGTGGAAACTCCTCATTTGGTATTAACCTTGGCTCAACCAATAGTTCCTATTCTCGTGCCTTGTCCTTATCCCTCACCTACAAAGGCCCAACTAGCTACTTCTACCAAAACATGAAAAGTTTTGAAAAATGTGACACAACCAAAAATCCTAGAGGCAACAACACATTTATTAAATACTATATAATTATAAAACATACCATATATAAATTATAAATAATATATATATATATATATATATATATATATATATATATATATATTAAAACATATAATATAACACAAAACAATATAAAAACAAACAAAAAATATATAATATAAATACACATACACATAGACATAAACAAAATAAACATAGACATATGGTATACAATAAACATATGTTTTATGGTATACAATCATAATGCAACATGTAAACACCTCTAACTCCAACCTAAACTACCGACCGACCCCTTCCTGATTTCATTCATGGAGGACTATCCCAAATTCATGGAGATTTCCTTCTCAAATTACCCAGATAGCAGCCTATTGGCGCCAAATAACTAGTACAAAGTGCGCCTATAGAGAAAGCCTTGAATCTGTTTGTACGGATGCAAAGAGAAAGAATGTGGTTGAACAAACTCACATTCACAAGTGCGGTCAAGGTAGCCACTAATTATTGTGGCATTGCAAGAGGGAATACAGGTCCATGCTGGTCTTGTCAAGACATGATTGATTGATTTAGATATCTTTGTGGGAAGTTCCCTTGTTGATATGTTTTCCAAATGCATGGTTGTTGAGGATGCAAGGAAAGTGTTTGACCATATACCTGAATGGAATGTGGTTTTGTGGAGCGATATGATTACAGGCTCTTAGCTAAGTAGGACTCCTCCTCGATCTCTCTCTTTTTTCTTGGAAGAAAGGCTCTTTCTTTCAAGCACGACTTCTATATTATCTTTCTAGTTCCTCTGTGAACCAGGTCTATTTGAACCAGGCTATTCTACTGTAACCAGGGACATCACTTCTTATTTAGCTTATCCTCTCTTCTCTCGCTTCTTATTTACCAAGGGCAGTATGACAGCTTGGGTAACGTTGTGAACTGCACTTGGTTCTTAACTTGGTAATAGTATCCAATTCTCATTGGTGTAGGTGGGCTTTCCTTTTATACAATTAAAAGGGTCACATATAATGAGGGAAAGTTTCTCCAGAAAGATTCAGTTTCACTACCGCCCTGTTATCTTTACTTTTAACTGCTGCATCTACCTAATCAAGAACCCCAATAGGTCCCAACCTTAAACATCCCAAGGGATCTACCTCGCGAACTCTTAGGTTATTCTTCATGGACAACAGAGTACCGGAAATAAGAATTAGTGCACATCCATCATCTCCTTGTTCTTTAGGCATTGGTCCAACACTCACCACTTATTTCTATAGGGTATGCTTTGAATGGGAATGATGAAGAGGCTCTCAAGATGCATTGGCAAGCGTTGATGACGGGGATGACGCTGAATGCTTTTACTTTCTCGGCGGTGCTTCTGATTTGTGTAAACATCATAGCTTATGATCAGGGTAAGAAAGTTCATATCCTCGCCATAAAATATGGATTTGATTCATATAATTTTGTGGGTATTTCTCTAGTTTGGCATGTCTACAAAATGTGGGTTTGTTTTTAGTTTTGTTCATTCCTTTTGGGTATCATGTCAAAATTCCCATGAATTAACAGTTCAAAGCTAGTCTGTGATTGTTTTTAATAGGATATGTAATAAACTATGATGTTAATTATAATACAATAACTGGTGCTCTGTGGACTCGAAAACCCAATGCTCTTAGGTGCCAAGATAACCATGCCATGTTTTTTCTTTGAAGGGCCAAGATAACTCCATGCCCTGCTTTTTTCTTTAAAGGACATATTGTAGTTTCTGGAACTTTCATTGTACTCTCATATAATGTACTTTTTTATCTATATGAAACCAGTGACATCTACAACTATTGTCCTCCTTGGGCTCTTTCATGGCCTTATCGTCGCCAGGACTTGTTGCGTGAAATTGTTGGTTATCAGGAAGATATTCTTTGCCTTCAAGAGGTATTATTATTCTCTTGGAACAATACTGAAACATTAATAAATAATGAGTGTACATGTGATGCCATTGTTTTACATGCAAGCTATTCGATATATTTTTTGACTTTGGCATTCATGAACTGTATTGGATTGAATGATAGTCTAGAAAAGGTTTGAATATGTGATTTCATTTTTTGGCATAAAGAATGCATAATATATCTGTTCACTTTGCTTTTCTTTCATCTATATTGGAATTTGAGTGTATAGGTGTTGCAACTCTACCATCTCTAGAATTTGCTTTCTTTTTAAGATATAATTGATTTATATTTTAGTTGATTTCTAGATTTCTGTAATGATGCAGGTTCGGAGTGATCATTTTGAGGATTTATTTGCACATGAATTAGAAAAAGCATGGGTACATAGTTGTTTATAACAAGAAGACAACATAGATTTGAGTTCTGATTACCTAATATTGTTTTGGTGAAAGTTCCATATTTATTGAGATGTAGACCAGACAATGAAATAACATATGTATTTAGTTTCAGTTGATATAGTTGTTGATATATATAACCCCTCTCCAATTAAATATCCTTACTTCTTATTTGATCAAATCCCAAAACATTGAGTCTAAATTACCATCATAGTTCACAAAGAATAAATGCACAATTTCCCTAAAGAGAATCATTGCAATTCACTGGTGCACCTCAATAATCCTAAACCCTGCCATCACAAAGCATCACTGGCCATAGCATCACAAGGCAAAAGTTGCAATGGCTACCTGGCTAGGAGGAGGATCTAACGGTGGATTTTACCTTGTCCTGGCCTAGCTCATCTATTGGAGGGGTTTCGTTGACTTTTTGACTAGTTGAGGCAGTGGAGAGCAGCTGTGGCATTGAATAATATTGCATAGGGCTACGGTAATTACAGTTTTATACTGGCACATCCTATGCAATTGATGTTTGTGCAACTTTTTTTTGACAAGATCACTTTTCACTCGTTAAAAAATACGAGGTAAAGTTTTTTTATCATATTAGTCATATCTCTATAGCTCATTTATCAATCATGAAATTGGTCTGTCTCATCAGTTCTTTTGTATTTCGATTGAATTCAATAAATATGCACAATATTTAATAGAAGTTGTGGTTCCATCAGCTCAGAAAAGGGCTGCTCTCAGTCGATTACTGAAGGTTAGATTGGCTCTTTATTTATTTTATATGAGTTTTTTTGCTTTCCTTTCATTTGTGGAGATTTGATGTACATTGGATACTAAAAGCCTTACTAGCTGGAAGGTTGACTAAATATTATTATGTAGGATAACATTGCTCTCATTGTAGTTTTGGAGGCAAAGGACACCAACCATGGGATAGATGTCCTTGCACCGGGAAAACGTCAACTTCTTTGTGTGGTATGCAGTATGTCGTTTGGGTTGTTGGATTCATGCTTTGGAGAGAAGTTTTAAGAGAAACATAATAGGTGTTTTAAGTGACTGGAACCCTAACACATCTAGGATGGATTTGGAAATTTCACATTTGCAAATGTTGTTGTTTTGATCTGCATTAATGAGGAATAACTTGCTCAATTTTTTAGAATTCAACATTTATGTAGTCTGTCAAGATGAAAATATTGTAGGTTTTATGAGCACTGTGCTGGTCATATGTGGCTGATTGATATCCATATATGGATTTTGTGATTCAGGCTAATTCACACATAAATGCCAATCCATATCTCAAGGATGTAAAACTCTGGTAGGCATGTTTCTTATTCCAATGTGTCTTTTACAGTCGAGGTTATTGATGTAAATATGCTAGAACAACTTTCAAGTAATGTGTTTTTTTTGTTATCAGGTTCATAATCTTCTTAAAGGATTGGAAAAAATAGTTTCCAGTTCAGACATACATATGTTAGTTTGTGGTGATTCCAACTCAATTCCTTCAAGGTCTATATTCTTGGAGATTCTTTTTGCAAAGTGTATTTGTTGCTTTCAGAGAAAAGATGGTGGAATGTTACATGTTTATTAAAATGTGTATATTATAATGCCAAAATAGATCTATCTTGTTGTCTTTTAATAATGCATTTTGGATTGTATTTCAGTGTCTCTCATTCTCTTCTTACAACGGGAGAAGTTGAGCCTTCACATACAGACTTAACAACATATCCCCTTGGGATATTACGTCCTCCAAGAAAGATTTGTCATCAACTACCTCTGGTAATATCTCTAATTTTGATGTATGGTATCCAAGCTTAGTCATGTTTGTTTTCATTTTTAAATCTTTTTTCCTGAATTTTTGTGATTTGAAACAATACGAAGGTATTATATTTGTAAACAGTAATACTTTGTTGTTGAATTGAGCCTGTTCAAACTTGATGCAATGTATCTTGTAATAATATAATTAATCCATTTCGATATGTATTTTCTAATATAACCCCTTTTCAGGTTAGTGCTTATTCTTCCTTTGCAAGAATGGCGGTGGGAGTAGGGAAAGGTTTAGAGCATCAACGAAGAAGAATGGACCTTGCAACAAATGAACCTTTGTTCACCGACTATACTAGATATTTTCTTGGAACTCTTGATTATATTTTCTATACAGGTAAATCTAGTGGATATTTTAATTACATTTGGTTTCGCATATGTATTTTGATGGTAGTGTCAAGTGCATGGTGTTGAAGAGAGTCATTGGATGTGCCAAGGGTTATTTTATAAAGCATTGCATTTTGGTTCTAAAACTTGTGGGAAATTCTTAGATTTTATTTTACAAAATGAACGATGTTTGTTATATTCATTTCTTCACATGTGGATGCTAGAGATTGACATTGGTGGGAAATGGTGCATACACGATTTGTAAATGGTGCATACACATTAAGGATCCTAACAGTTTCCCTTTACATACTTGCCTTCAAAGTAGAAATAAATACTTTATGGCAAGAGTTTGCCTGATCAAGTGACACTAAGACCCTTGTTGATCATTGTTTTCCCAATAATGACAAAATCAATCAACAAGCTCACTTCTCTCTATGTAAAAATGGTCAACAGAGCTACACAAGAATTTGATCGAGTCTTACGATTTTTTACCTTACAAATTTATTTTTAACACCGTGTGCAATAATCCCCAAGCAAGGAAAAAAACATATTATGCAAACTAGGTCGAGGACATTTAGATCCACTTAGTGCTTCCTCCAAAATTCAATTTGCTCATGCGCTTCCATTGATGGTTGATTTAGACAATTAGCATAGACGGCCTGATTTGTCAAGGTAGTCCTTAAATATTACATTTCAGCATCTTTGACTCTGGTCTAGATCAGAAAATTGCATATCACAAATTTTTCATTTTTTTTTAAGATCTTCATGTCATAGAATTTTTCCTTGGTAGTTTTCCTTCAATGCATCATTTTCTATTCCCCAAAAAATTTTGAATTTCATTTTTTGTAGTTCCAAGCCAATCCTTGATCGCACTTTTAAACAATGACATTCACTGGTTACATCATCAAAAATACATTTTAGTTGAACTATTTCCATATCCTTTTCATCAATATTTAATGATCCCAATTTTTCAAGTTGTTAATCTAGATATATTGTTGTACTCCACTGAGTCCTTCAAGATGGTTTGTTGCTATTTTTCTTAATAATCTTAGTGGATGTAATGGATTCTAATCTTGTTGTGTCAAAATCATTTTAAAGACCTTGTAGGATTTTAGGACCTTTGTTGTTACATGCCTCAACCCAAATTTGTCGAGAAAACTCCTCTTCATCCAATGAAAACTACAGAATTGTTTCATCCTTACATTGTTGAGTGAAAAAATGCATAATCTCGATTCAATGAATATACAACATAGTTCATTTTTTTTTCTTTCGTGATGCCTTCCTCTATAGTTTTGAAGGTTGGATATATATCTATAGGAAGATGAAGTGATTGAAGAATCTAGCTTAATGTTCCAATTAATGAGACTTTGGCTGGGCTCAAATAGCTTGTAAGCCACATCTACCATTTTCTAGTTTCTAGTTTCAAATATGTAGCAAGGAATGAAAAGATGAGAATATTTATTCATAAAATCACACTGAAATCCCCTGATACATATCCTACTAAGGTGTTGAAAAGAACATCTTCAATACCCCCTTCATGCTTTGCACTGTCTGAAAGAATTCCCTCAAAACAATCTGCATTTTTACAACATTATTCGGTGAATTTCTCTTGTGCCACTTACTCAAGGTTTCCCCTTGTCATGGTCTTTGAAAACACAGTAAATCAATTCTTTATTTAAGATAGTGTATTTTTTCCCATCCACCATCTTTGGTCCTTTCTACAGTTGAGGAAATTCCGGTATTTGAACTAAATCATAGGATTGGATTTTTCACAAAAATACTAGATCCCAATGGCAATACTAGCCAAATCTGCTCAAAGGAAGGTGCATAGGCCTCTATAGTTTCCAAATTGGGGCATTTAAGAAAAGAGTTACATAACAATTAAGGTTTCTTATCAACTCTAAAAATTTGTAAGAAGGGGTTGCTATAACTATAAGCAGATCCAGAAATGGCCCATAACCAACACTGCACTGAGGCACATACAAAACAACGACAACAACAACAATAATAATAACATAATTTAAAGTCACATCATAGCCAGATGTCAAATATATATTCAACAAAATAGTGACATAATCCATACCTAACCCACTATTGAAAGACAAAATTGTTCCAAAGGCATTTTGAAAAGGTTTCTAGGAAATGTTTAATCCAAAATTCAAAACAATTCTTACATCCCTTGGTCAAAATCATCAACTCTTTAATAAGTTAAATATGCAAAATGCAGCTCCAAAATGGACACATAACCAAGACAACGAATGCTCCAAAATATTCATCAGATAAAAAAATATTGTTGATACAGAACTGAGACTGAAATATACACTCTAAACCAAATTGTCCAAACTAACAAATCTCAATCTCAAAACAAGAAGACCAACTGCAGCAGGAGGGCTCCATATTTTAGCAAAATGAAGCAAAAATGAATAACATAAATCCATTAATTGAAAGTTTATGTCTTGGCAGGAGGTGACCATGATGACGGAGGGGCAAAAGAAGCTCATGTCTTGGTAGGTGTGACCATGAAGATGATGGAGGTGAAGAGCAAAGAGACTTTGGTTCTCCTCGTGCTATTTTGCTATACCATTTGCTGATTTTCTACAAATGTGTGCTTAATCCATCCAACAATTTTGGAATGGTTTGGAGGTTTTATTGGGGAGAGGATTCAACCTATGCATATGTCCAAACTTGTGTCAAACACACCATGGCTGAAACTTTGGGTAGGTTGTAAGAAACCTAAATCTAATCTCAGTTCTTGAATGCTTTGTCTACCTCTATTTCCCATTTCTGTTGTGTCATCCAATCATTCATCACATTTCACTTCCTCTTCACTGCTTAATACTCTAATCCTATATACTGGTCATACCCTCTGGATTTTTATTATATTTGGAGTTGTCAAATGCCTTTTTTATTCAAGCAATGTTGTATGTCCTAGTTGCCATGAGATTGGAGGTGTAAATTGTTTTGTGCAATGGTTTCTGCTTTGCAGCATCGTGAATGGCATCACAAATTGTAGAATCAGTGCTTACATGTTCTGCATTTGTGCTTGAAGCTATTGGAATTCATCTACAACAACAATTGCAAAAACTATTCCTTTAAGCACATTCTTTTCCAAGATTTCCATGTTTCCAACAACTCTCCTTCAGTTTTGACTACATTCTTTCACTATGCTCTGAATTGTGTTATCAATTCTTCTACTTGGTATTTTTTAGAGTCTCTATTCTAGTTCATATAACTTAAGGTTCCATTTTGGGATTTCACTATTCTTTATAATTCTGTGATGGAGCATTCATCTATGCACCCTTAGCCTCAAAGGATCTCTTGCACTGATATCCTTTGAGGCCAAGGAAGTATCCTGCCTTTTTTTAGTCATTAATTCGTTCAACTATTGACCCTTAGGGCCCAAAATAAGATTAAGAAAATGGTAGATCTGATTCTTATTGCCTAAAACTCTTACAAGATCTACATATAATACAAGGCACAACCATATGTGATTCTACATTCAGGTTTTGCTTGGCAGACCTTCTGGTGTCAGAATTATGGAATGCATTACTTACAGTAGTTGATCCTTTGAGTATTATTCAAAATAGGTTCTCATGAATAGATCCTTGTGGACCATATTTATAAGTGGTCTATTGCTGATTGGACACTACTATGTCATTCGGCTACTTGGTATTTTTTTGCCTTGTTTGGTCACTTGAATTTGAAGGTAAGTTCATCAAAGTAAACAAATAAGTTGTGTTGCCATTTACTCATAATAACATTTGAAATGTTTGTTGTCAAGAGAGGTACCAAATTATTAACCAAAGGTTGTGACTAAATACAGTTTCTGAGGAACATGATCTAATTCCTATGATATAATTGTGATAACTTATTTTCTGTCCAAAAAATTGAGTTCATATATTCTCAGATGATAGTTCATTAGTTTGTTTTTACATATGTAGCATACATGCATACATTTAATGGGTTCTCATTCAGGTTGTGAAATGTACAGGGAAGTTATATAAATGTGATATGGCAACTTTTGATACTAAATCATGTAGTCATAAAGATGATAGAGCGGAGATAAACATGAGAGCTCCTTTTGAATCAGTCGAGGATGTTGTTAGCTTGTTTGCAGAGAGGGATATTGGAGATAAAATTACTAAGAAAAGGCCTGAAATTCTAGAAGAAAAGGTGATAATGGAAAGATTTTTCATTTATGTTTTTTTTTAAAATATGCTTAACCTTAAATGACACAAATATAGATGTATAAATACCTTGTTTATTTAATACACTAGAGGAGAAAATAAGTTTTAGTTACAATAAAAATCTCTTCTTCAATGGATTTGGTTTCTCTAAAACTATTCTTTGGGATTTCTAGAGTCAAATATCAAATGAAACACGACCGCATCTATTGCAAAAGGACTTAGTTAAGTTAATAGAACAACTGAAAAACAATGAGAAAACAAAGTCTCAAGCTCAGGTTGAGCTGATGGAGGCTAGGAAAGTTGTGGAGGAATTGTCTTGGAAGCTGGAAATGGCAACAGAACCAAGAGAAAAGGATTGTAAGGCTTCTGAATTTCGTAGACTCTATGCAGAAGAACTATATGATGCAAATATAGAGAATCCTAAGCGTGATAGTAAACGTTGGTAATTAGAGCTTACTGCTACACAAAATGAGTTTATGGCAGCTACAGATGAGCTATAAGATGCCAAAAAGGATCTTAGAAAGCTGAAACAAGAGTTCCAAACTTGCATGGAAACCAAGGCATTTGCCATCAAACAGGTAGGGGAGGAAATTAATAAAGTAGAAATAAATTCAAGCAGGGCAAAGGAGCTTTAGAAGGAGATTGTTGCAACCATGCATCTCATTCCCTTCTTAAATGGGCTTGTATGGAAGTAGTGAAGGAAAGGGTTTCAATTACAGATGAGAGGGAGGCCATAGAAAGGGAGGCTTCTGTAGCAGTATAACAAATTAGAAAACAAAAATTGGCTATTCTGCAAGATCTTGTTGTGGCAAAGGATCTAGAAAGAAAGCTAGCTTTCACAGCAGCATCATTGGAGAAATTGCAAAATGAAATCAATTTAGTAAAGAGTTCAGAATCCAAGGTTTGTAAGGGAGTTGAGAATCTTAGAAAGGTGAAGGAAGAGATTGAGAAGGAAATGAAACAAGAGTTTGATGCATGTTCTTCACTGGAATAAAAAACTATAGAGCTTGATTAGGAAAAAATGGATCTCAAGAAGGTAATGGAAGAAGGATATTCTTTGAGGGCTTCTATGGATTGTTTAAAGGCGGAACTAGATCAGAAAAAGACAGAATTAACTGAAGTAAATGAGATAGAGGAAAAGGAAGAAACAAGAGTAGCAGATCTGAATGCTGAACTTCATAAGGACAGACTAAAAGTGGTAGTTGTCATTGTTTCTAAAGAAAAGGAAAAAGATGTTGCTATGCATCTCTCTCAAGCTCTGCAACAGATTAATATAGAAACTGAGCATGCCAAGAAGAAAGTTGAATTTATGAAAGAGGAATCATGTAAAGAAAAAATGGAAACTAAACAAGTAACACCAATTCAAAAATTAACAACTTTGCACACCAATTAAATCAATTACTTTGTAAGTACATTCAAGTAGATCCAAACCTACTCAGCCCCTTATTTGTAGTAGAGGAACACCCTTTTGGATACCTTGGCATTTGATGCTTTAAATTTACTATTTCACCCACCTTAATGATCCATATCTGCTACAAAAATTCCAATGAATTTAAGATTATGGAGGAATGAAATAGTGGCTTATTGTTTTGTGTTAGATCTCAGCCTAGTTGATGAACTTATGCTATGTTTTATCCCTTAGGACATATGTCATCCGTAAACTTCCTACAACAAATCCATACCACTGTTAAATGCCTTTCCAAAAAAGTGATATCACTTTCATTTCTTATTGTTGTCTATCCCCTTTTGCAAGTATGAAAATTACTATGTTTGTGCTTTAAATGATAACACTAAGATGTTGGTCCATAGTATTGTTATATTATATAAATCTTTTCTTATTGTTGCCACATGGAAGCTATTGTAATAACCTAGATCTGTAAGTAATCATTCAAGTACTCCATTAAGGTATCAATTTCTTGTCTCAATATTCTGTTTTGTGCATTGGTTGACCTCATATCTAACACCATCCATAAAATGTAGATATATTGGTGTCTATTTTATCTATTTTGGTTCCCAAAGTCTTCTAACATACTTGGTTCTTACAAAAATCTAACAGATCTAAGAACATTTTGGCATTAATATAGTAGTTTAGAAACATTATCTTAGTTTAGAAACATTATCTTGTTTTGTGTATATTGGGGAAGCATTGTTCTATTTACATATTTAAGAGAATGGCTCCAATACATTCAGTCCATATGGTTATATTGTTATGCATCCTTACATAGATTTGAAAGTGTGGCTTTGTGCTCTTATCTTATATACATTTCAAGTCATTGAAGGAATATGATATAAAGGTTAAGAGTCTAAAGTAATCTCTCATTTTTTTCATCAACCGCAAGACTATTTGGTGGTCTAAATATTAATCTAAATATTGTTTTTTTTAAATCTTAGATCTAAGGAAGCTACACTCTATATTCTCAATACCTCTTATTCATTGATTCATGCTAGGAGCACTTGCTGCAAGTCCTACTAGAAGATACCATGTGGTTGCGGAATGGACCCGCTCGTGGAGCAGACAGGGCATGGGATATAGTTCTACAGTACAATAAGTGGGTAAGCAAAAAGTGAAACCTGGAACTCTATGAAGTGGGTGAAAGGACATTTTATCCAAGCATAGAAAGTGGTTCATCTTGGGGCATTTTCAAGCTATGTATCATTAACTAGTAGGATAATTTTTGAGAATCAAAACTTTGAAGTGGGGAGCATGAATTAAATTTTCACTCTTGTGGGATGTATGTTCTATTTCTCTTAATTGAAATGTCTAGATTTTCTATTAAAAGAAAGCTGCAGATGCACTGTAAAATCAATTTCTACATTTATTCAGGGAGTGTAGTCATGAGAAATTAAAATATATGAAAATTGACAGATGTCTATCTACAGCGAGCATCACCCTTAGATTTTTCTTCACAAAACTTAATTACTTGCTTCAATATAACTGACCTAATACTATTATTGAGTAATAATAGATAAAACATTAATGTTTCAGTGAAAATCTTTCCCACTGTGTGCTTTCAGCTGAGCCTTTGCTTCGAACAATGGATTTGTTTCTTCATTTTCCATATATCCATGTCTTTGTTGGACTGTGTCTTCCTCCATAGCCACTTCCTTTGTGGAGCTAACCGAGTCTTGATGGGGAGAAGTCTTTGAATTTGAACATTTGGCTAAGTCTAAAACTGCAACATTTTTCTTAATTTGTTCACCTTGTATTGCCACTTTGACTTCCAACACTGAATTTAGAACCAGTTGAAATTGTGATTGTGAAAACAATATATTGTTGAAATGGGATACTGCTACTTGAATATCTTCAATCTTGTGCACCATCCTTCTTATTACCATGCAATTTTTTCTATTTTACATGAAATCTGACTTATATGCCTATGAACATCCATTGTAGCAGAGGTAGTCTTACAACTTTGTGAAGTTAGGAGGGTTTCCACCTAGATCAGTGAGGAAGTGCAGTCTCAAAATATTGGATACCCAAGGGCTCAAATGTTCCTAAAAAAATAGAAAAATTGAAAATCAAGTTGGATTACCTTCTCCCATGTCCCAAAATGCCTTAGGTCAACAGGCTGGACCACTGCAATGAAGAAGAGCCCAAATTGTTTCCAGTATATTATGATATTTGGTGTTCTCTTCTAGTCTAAACTGCAAAAACCTCCTCACATATTTTCTCAAGTATGCATATACATCCACTACATCCCCTTGATACTGAGCTATTTGGAGTTCTATAGATCTTTACTCAACTACTAGGATGCAGATTAGTGTTGACGGAATGAAGAAACAACCCAGAAAATCCTGATATATCCCACCTCTGCTATGATAACCCATCTCATCGCCCATAAATTCAATCCGCTGCCCAAGCAAGAATACATCAAGGAGAAGTTAAACTCCATTTCATGCGGCATGGTGAACTTTGCAACTTGTCCTACAATTTGAGGTGCATGCACTTCCTAATGTCTATATTGTCAATATTCCTGGGTGCAAGTCAGTGATAAGATCTGCATATTGTTCTAGAAATCCTTGATTCTATAGCATACCCTTATTTTCCATTGAATCTATGTCCTTGTTTAATGATCAGACTCATCAGAGGATTTGATAGTATTCCCCAAGTCAAAATACTTGCAATTCTTTGAATTATAGGTCTAGAGATCATTCTTGCAAGATATTACGGTGCAGAGGGAGTCAAGTCTCTAATTTTGCAAATGATAATCGTTGAGTGTCCATTAGCAATAAGTTTCTGAATCTGCCTGGCTCTTCGAATTTTTGTCACTTGATTTAAAGCTAATGCTTCTGTGTTATTATAGGTGGTCACTATTAATGCTTTTGTTGTATATAGGTGGTCACTGTCTAGGATCATTATCTCATCCAGGACCCATAAACTTTCTAGCTTCAAATTGGGAAAGCACATAACCAAAAAAATGCATCAAGGCAGTGTTTTTTGATCTGGATGATACATTGGTCTTGACCCATGCTATTATCAAGGCATCCCACATGGAAGTCATGGAGCTACTTGCCCCTCCAAGTTGCAAATCTTGAGGTTGCATACAATGAATTCCAATACTTAATATGTTGGAATTTTTATGAAGATGAGATATACATCCTTGAGATTTACGGACTCATGTTGCATATTAGACCTTCGTTAGATCTTGGTTTAGATGAGTCTGTGCATTGTCCATATTCGACGCACGCAAGGCACCATCTGGATTCAATGTACTATTACATAAAGTAGTGACAGGTTTCCCATCTCCACCCAAGCTGTATGAGCACCTCAAATCTCTTGGTACGTAATTTATTTGTTTTATTACCCAGTAGAGAAATCATTAAAATGCAGTCCAGTTTAGACTTCGGGATGGATTTTTAAGATGGAATAAAGAATGGTTACGAAATAATCAAAGATCCTATTTACAGATTTTGAGCAAGGGAAGATCACATTTTCAGGGATTTCATATAGTGTTACATGGGGATGTGTTCCCCAGGGTTAGGAATGCACCTCCCTCACTCCCCATGGCCCGAGGACTTGGGGGCTCCTAGAGAAATTTTTCTCCTCGTGCCCAATTTGGTGAAACTTGAGCAAAATTAGGGGTGAGCTCGTCCCCCTATTTTGAAGAATGCATCGATGAAGTGGGGGGATCCTAGGCACTCTAGTGGTAATGGTAATATTGAATTCTTAGTAGTATTTTCCTTATCTTTCATTTTCTATCATTTTACTTAAAATTTTAACATTACCATTAATTTATTCATTTTTATCCACAGTTTGGTAAATTATATCAAAAGGAAATATGTGATAGGAGTTTTTGAGAGTGGTTCCAACCTCATTGGAGTTCATATGCAAAAAATAGTATTTTAGATCCCATTCAGAATTCAATAGTCTTCACAGTTTTTGGGATTTCAGGATTGCAATGTTTCCACTAAATTTTATCATGTATGAGGTTAAGGGATTGTCATTTATTCAATCACATCAACCTCTCTATGTACCTTGATGTTGGTGGTGTTGATTGTTGAACTCCTTTATCATGAAATTAATCAATTTGTACCATTTAGTCAAGAAAAATAACTTATTAAGCATGGGGAGTTTTTTATAATTCTACCTTATTTTAATGCTTGGTTTAGAAAGTTTCATCAAAATTGTAGGGTGTTGAGTAATGTCCTTCGAGGATCAACTTCGAGATTCAAGGTAGAATCATGGCCTAAAATCCTAGAGGAGGGGGACACAAGGTGCTATTGATGAATAGGATCCCAATATAGGATGAATAGTTCACTCTTGCATAATTGTATGTTTGACTTGAAATCCTCAAATAATGTGATTCCCTCTTGAATCATGAATAAATAGGGTCCTTGGGTCACATTTCACCATTATAACATATATGCCATGGATTCACACAATATTGAAGTGTATTGAATCATTGAAGAATTAGATTGTATTTATAGGGAGAAGGTTAACCTGTATTTACATGCGATGAATTGTTATTTCCGGGATTCATATTTTTTTATAATTTTTATAATTTTTATGACCCACCCCCCCCACCCCCCTCGAATTTCCCAAAAATTTGGTGGTGGTCTCCATACATCCCCAATGTTCATTTCCCATGTCCCAGAAACTTGGGGGAACATTATCTTCATTTTCTCTTTCAATAATTGATTTTTCAGTACTAGGTAGAGGAAATGACCTAAATGAAAAATCCCAAGGCTGCACAGAAGCTATAGAATACTTCAGACTGTGAACAGGTTGTGATACATGAGCATATATTTGGGAGGAGCTAATCTAAGAACATAGGATAATGACTCCTAAATACCATGGAAACCCCAAGCAAGAGATAGTTTCTTGGCTAAAATGTCCACTTCCATCTCAGGATAATCTCGAATATATCTGGAATCCTGAATCCAGACAGGATTTTAAACTGGTTTATGTGCTTCAGCCTCTAGGGAGCTTAACCTAGAAGTATTTTTCATTTTGTTTATGGTGACCATGTAGTTAAGTTTTAAGTTAATCGGATTTGCATAGCATTAAATTGTGAGAGATTCCTTCAATAAGGGATGATTCCTAAATTTTAACTTTATATATGTGCAGATGGTCAAGAAAATACTACTCATTGGAATTAAAGTTGGTGTCATAACTAATGGCCATCCGAAGGTGAGATCAAAACATTGCCTCTTTGTAATGATTTGAAACTCTCGATGGATCATGGTTTATATAATTATAGTTTTCTACCATTTTTTCTTATAATCTAGCTTATTTATCAGGTTCAACATGCAAAACTTTTGGCTTGCAGAGCATATAAGCTTTTCAACACAATTCTGGCTAGTGGAGGTAACTTAGATATAAGAATCTGTGCTTTATAACTTTTTTCATTTGTGCTTTCTCTAGTTATATTAAGTCCTCTTTGTTAACTCATAACTCTCAATCTATGTTTTACTTTTACATCCCAACCAAAAAGTAGATGAATTCCCTTATTTATTTACTGGAGCTATGTGAGTCTAAACATGTGACTTTTGAAATCAGCATAAACTGAACCATTTATTTTTTATATACAAAGGAGATTCATGAAAAACCCCATAAAATAATATTTTTGAAATCCTATGAGCTTGTAGGATGCACACCTGAGCAGTCTGTCATGGTGGGAGATAACCTTAAAACAGACATTCAAGTCTTGTATTTCAAGCTTTTCCTTGTATAGAACAAAGAAAAACAAATGTATCTAGCATAAATTTTTAGATAAATGAGATCCATTGTTTTGATCCTTCATATGGTAGGTTTGAGGTTGATAGTTGTCTTGATCCTTTCTTTTCTATTAATTTATGTTCTCTGGATAATGCTTTTTAATATGCATCTCTAGATGTATCGTGATGGGAATCTGTCCTAATCTTTTGCCTTAAATTTGGTTTTATGTTTCACTACAAATAGCTATGTTTTTGTATTTCAGGGAGGTAAAAATGAAGGTTTTCTAGCAACTGTATGGGTCAACATTCATGGTCTAAATGATCCCCCTCTAGGAGCAACAAAACCCACTTACACTATTAGGAACATTTGTGAACTTCTCGAGGTTCTACCCCTTTATTAACAAGACAGGTTTTGCCATCAAATTATATGTTTGTATTCATTTTTTTGTCACTGGTTATCTATCCATGATTGAACTGAACTGAAAATTTGGCTTTGTTTGCAACAGCAAAGCAACTTTCTTGCTATTTTGTTAAATATTATACTTCTAAATTGAAATTCTTTTGACATCATCTAGGAAAGAACCTTTCGAAAGGAAATGAAATCAGATCACAAGTATGCAATTGAAACAACTTTGGAAAGGAAATGAAATCAGAACGCGAGTCTTAAAGTGATACAATTAACGAGAGCTTTGAGAACAAGTCGTCACCAGGAGATGAAAATGTTGGCTTAGATGGAGTATGCAGTCAAGTAGGCATCTACAGTACATCAGTATATTGACTCATAGACACAAGTAACCAAACTCATAGTTGCAGACCAATACAAGGCAGATCCATAAGTTGAATAAACAAGCATGGCTAATAGAATACATTGTAAATCCATGTGATAGAAGACTCAAACTTGGACATAGCTACCAGACATACAACGTAGATCTATGTCATACAAACGCAAATTTGAGCATAGCCATGACCATACAAATGTGGATCCATGCTAGATATACAAAACTCCATCGCAACCTGGGGAAAAAGCAATGAGCACTTTTAAACAAATGCCCAGGGTATTTGTCTCACCTTCCACAAAGTACGGTTCTATCCATGTGATTACAATGATTTGAAGTTGAACATGGTAGAAACCACTTGATTACCAGCCAATGATGTGAACCGTTGACAAGTGCGAGCGAGATCACCATTAATGTCAATGATTCCCAAGGTACCCTAGTACAATCTACTGAGTGCGAATAGATGTCCTTGTGGTAATAATTTATCCTCACTACAGGAGCAGAAATGGCTCCCTTGTGCCTATAGGACACAAGGGTAGGTTCCTACCCTTTGAAAACAGTAAAAAACGGAAGGAAAAATAGCATAAATAGAGCAACGAATTAAACTAAGCTAATATAAACAAGAATAGACAAATGGCAGCTACTGTAAACTAGATCTAAGAGCTAATAACAGAAAATAAATGGAGAGATGAAGCCCTTGTGAACCCCTCTGCAGAAAACAGGTTAGGGTTCCGCCTCCTTGAAATCTGCAAACAACCTAAGCTACTACAATGGCAAACCTGCAAACAATGTCAATGGAAAACTTGCAAATAGAAATGAGGGTTAGGAAACAAAACAAATAAACAACCATGAAAAGAAATTATACCTCACTTAGGTGGAAATGGGCCACCATGCCCTAGCTCATGGGAGCACCTCTCTCTTGGTTGGGAAGCAATGGCTTGATGAAATGGAGATGAAGGAGAGGGAGAGTGGGTGGTTTGAGAGCAAAAGGTCTCAAAGCATCCATGGGTAGCATAACAATAGGCAAGTGAGGAGTGTTTTGAGAGTGACCCCCCACCCTCCTTTTATAGTTTTTCCAGGGGATTTTAGGGTTTTAAGCCCTTGGTAAGGGCTTTAGCCCCTTTTTTGGGCCTTTAGTCCCTTTTGCCCTAACTTTAGCCCCTTTTAGGGTTTTAGCCCCTTTTTGAGGGCTTTAGCTTCTGGGGGGCTATTTTGGGCTCCTTTTTGGGGTTTTTATCCCTTTTCTTCATCCTTGGGCTCTTCTGGAGGTGTGGGGGTCAAATGGAAGGTCTTATGGAGTGAAATGAGTGTTTTGAGATGGTGTCCTTGGGTGGTGTAGGCCATTGAGAGCTATGTGGGGGAATTTTGGGTTAACAGTCCTGATGTCGAACACCCAGTCGATTCTATTGATCAAAGGTCAATGATGTGAACCTATGTCAAGAGAAAGAGAATATTTCATTAAGGCATATAGATCTCAAGGTACTAAATACTGTTTCTAGTACTATTTCCTGGATGATGAGCTGATGTCGATGGGAATAGTCTCATCGAAGGAGGGCCATGATGAGCCCCACATCGATGACATGAAACGAACATAGTTTTGGAACGATGCGAATGTAGTAACCATATGACTGACTCAAAGATACTGACACAAAGACTATGTAGAATGCATAGGTAAAAATTCTTCAGATCCCCTTTGAACATTGGGTAGCACGACAAAATGACTTGGCAACATGACTAGATAGGACAGATACACAATGCGACAGTGGACAATGCATTCTTTTGAAAGACTCAAAGGATTGACATGAGTCATGAAAGTGGATCATCACAGAGATCAGCTGAATACCCAATTGACTGACATGATTGTGCAGACAAGCACCATGTTCAAAGTTAACGACAAACAACTGCCATTATTTGCAAAATGATTCCCTTTCCATTTTCCCCATCATGATTGATGAGTGCCTCTTTTCGGTTTTATGAGTTCAAAGAGGGTAACAAACACTTGATATAGCTTGTCAGAAGACAAGTCCAGTCTCATATGTTTTACAAACCTAAGAGAGGAGGGGTTCATCCCCAAAATGGGTCTCTCAATGTTTAATTTAATGAGTCCACTGAAAAGAAACTCGGTATCGTTCATATTTAGAGAGTCTGAACGAATATAGAAGGAAACTCCATGGGGGTCCTTTTTTGTATGATTTAGTCTCTAAGGCCCAAAAAAGTGTAAAATCATACCTTAGATAACTCTTCCAGTCATAATTGGATGGAGTGTTCCTTTCTTGTAAATAGTCCTATCCGAACTGAGAAATAGATAACCTACCGTTGGACGGACGACTCTTCAAATACTTTAATGAGCGTGAAGAAGACAAGATCGCTCGACAATATTTTCATATTTAGGGAGCCTAAAAAGGGTTTAAAGAGAACTCCATGAGGTTCCTTTACACAACGTAATGTTTTACGAGCCTGGAAAGAATCGGAAACAGATTCGATGGATTTTTCGTGTTTAAGGAGCCTAAAAAAGAGGTGAAAATAGAACTCCATGACGCTTCTTTACACAATGTCATATTTTACGAGCCTGGAAAGAAACTTGAACTGGACTTGGAACTTTGATACTAGATTTTTACGAGCGTGACAAAGTGTCCTAATAAATGATCGACGACCTTTTCCGTTTTGTGAAAGTACGAAAAAACCATAAACAAACTTTCCAAACATTCTTATTAAATTCAACCTGCAAACGACTCATAAACAAGTGTTAAATGCATTCAACATCAACATTAATGGATTATGACCACTAGATTTTGACCAGAACATGATGTAATATCAAAAATATAGTAAGTCAGACCCAAAAAATGTCTATATAAGGAAAGTAAATAGTAAAAAATCAAACATTTCACTATTTACCTCCAGCAGAGAGCACTTGGAGCATTTTATAGCCAGATCTTCCACAACTGATACCGGGAGTTTCCACCGTTCGTTTTCAGTCTCATCAGTTGCAGGTAATAGCTAAGACCCTTATCTTTCATTTCATAGTTTCTATTTTTGGATTTGGTGGGGTTTTGGGCCTACTTGGCAAGCCCTAAAATCCAATATGCGGGCACCGCGGCTACCCCTTACGGGATACGCAGTACCACCCGAGAACCACGCCAAGAATACGGTGGACATGCGGTGCCACCGCCTGTATCCAATGGGGCACAGGCGGTGCCGACCGTGGAGAAGTTAAACAAATGATATGGGAAAAATTTATCCATTATTTTTATTTGCAATGACTCAAATATGATATTAATGCATACCATTGTTGTTTTGGGCAGGTCTAGGAGTCCAAAATATGGTGATATGGAAGGAAAGAACACATGATGACAAGGATGATGCTGCTGAAAGGAATGCGGTTTGCATTGCCGCTGTAATGTCCCAAGTCTATTGTACAGACATGAACACTCTCCAATTATTTTAATTATATTAAAATTTCTGAACTTGAATTAATTTACACAATGACTTCTCTGACTGGGAAAATAAGGGGTTTATTCTGGGAAATTTTGCAGACAAAAGGAGTGAGCAGCGGGTAGAAACCAAATACAATCAGAAATTTAATTTAATCTCCCATAAAAATTTTATATCTGGTTCCATTTAGGGTTCAGAGTCTGCACTGCGGAAACTTACTACCATGCTTCTGGGCAGCCAAACCGTGCAACTAAGGAGAGTAGTTCGGTCTGTTTCAACCAGGGGCTTCTGGAAACTTTCAGAGGTTTATTCTAGAATTAATATAACATAAATAAAGGATTTATATAGTTCATTGATGTTTTGGAAAGTTTTAATAATTTTTGGGTGAATTTGGGATTTTTGGCAATTTTGGCCAAGGAGAACCCTGCGCAGAGGAGGATGCAAAAGGGTGGTATGACATAAAAAAAAAATGTTTATGGAGATTGATATTGGAAGGTATTCCTTTTACTAACCTACAAGAATTTACAGATCTCATTTTGAGTTTACAAAACCTATTTTGCATCAATTTCAATAAAACTAGTTATTAAAAACTAGTAATCTAGCTAGGGTCTTAAAAAGACTATTAAATCATCTTAAATTCAATTCTGTGAAACCTGAGATTTATAACAGAGATAAATATGGGTTATATGAATATGAAAATTTATTTCAATCCCTTTCCCATCGTGAAATATTCATTACAACACTCATATTCACTCAATTCCCCCCATACATTGATAAGATAGGATCTTTTAATGAAACTGAGATGATATTCTTCAGGGTATGAGATATCTCGACCTGATAAATGTAATTTTCAGAAGATAATGACACTAAAGAACAGAAATAACATTATTTACTGACCATTACAAGAGGCTTTCAAAATTAAGGGGCAGGAGGCCCGCATCTTGACCTGCAAGGGGCTGTGAGCATAGGTGAAGCATGGGATTCACTAGAACTCGACCTGAACTTGATGGAGGCTGTAATAAATTCTGGAATAAGCTTCAATGGCTGACATTAGCACTCCGTAAACCTGCAATAGATAGAAAGGGAGATGGAAGAGAAGGGAGGAGGGATTTGGGGTTCATCACCCAATGGTCTGAGGCACAACACTCAGAGAGTATGCTCACATAGCATAACCACAATGTAAAATCATCCAAAATGACTCAATGGGGATGAATTCACCTTTAATAGAGTTTTGAGTGACCTTCTTAGCAAGTGAGGATCCAAGGTGACCTGTGAGAGCAAGTCAACCCTCAACAAACCCTAACCCTAGCCACATAGGCGCCTCCTTTGGGGAATTTAGCAAGTAGGACCATGTAAAATTATTTCCAAGTTCAAATCCTCCTTCATAATTAGAAACTGCGCTCTCTCTAATTCAAAAGTTGCTTCTTTTGAGTTATGGCACCTTTTTTGCTTTTCCAGACTCATAAGGAAACTATCCTTTCCTTTGAAAACTTTCCTACTTTTCTCTGACTGCTTTTCTGAGCTCCATAAGAGGAAACTGCGCCCTCCTTTGAAAAACTTTCCTGCTTTATCCTTGACTGCTTTTTTCCTACTTTTTGGTACTTTCCTCTTTGTTTCCTATGACAACTTTTGTCATAGTGTTTCCTCTTTCCTTCCTTGGCTAGTAGACTTGCCCAATGCGCCCCTCCTGACTAGGCAGCTTATTTACACCTCATTAATTAGCAATAATAATTAAAATGGAAAATAAAACTTAGATACATGCCTTACTTAATTAATTATTACAAAATTTCCCTAGGGAGCATGATTAATGTCAAATTGAGCCCCTCCTAGGAGTCCAGTATGGTCAACACTTTAATGGCCACTTTGAGGGGACATGACAGCCGCACTTTGGAACTATGGTCTCTTAAAGTTCTTTCGGACACCAAGCATGGTGTCCCATGAGAGATTACTGGAACACATAATGAGAATGTGGAATCCAAAACACCAATATTTCGAGGTGGGTGCACACATACTTACAGTGGAGGTAGAGGATATCTACTTCTTTACTGGCCTATCGAGATGGGGTACCTCCATCTCATTGACAGGTTCCCGTGGCGGGGACATTACAACCAGAGAGCTTATAAATTGGCACTGCGTACCAGGTATAGGTACATTGGGAAATAAAATCCCCATCAGGGCAGTGACAGATAGGGCTCTATGGATTGTACTGTTCACCATGCAGAGGATGGCAGGGAGCCAAGGTGTGCATCAGGCTTCCAGGGTAGATATGTTGTATTCCCTAGAGGCTATGGAACCTATGGTGTTCAATTGGGTGGAAGCATTGCTTCCAATCTTCAATGATCAACTGACTAAATGTTGGTAGGGAGAGGTGAAGCAGTTCGACTTTAGTTCCATCTTAGCTTGCTTCTTCTTTGAGAGGGTCCCATAGATGAGGCCCCATGTGACTTTTTGGAGTCTGAGAGCACGGGACCCTTGTATGCTAAGGTGGGTCCAGGTCATGGCTCGCACATGAGCGGGTAAATAGTGTAGTTCATTTTAATTTAAGCGTTGATTTTAATTGGCTTTATTACTCAAAATAGGTATATGGCCGTGCAACTAATGGCGTTATGACACAACATGAAGTAAAATGCACACCTAACAATCAATGCAAATGCATTGTGTCCATGAAAAACAGGGTATGCTACTATGTGTAATGCACAATTTTTCTTCAAATGATAAATTCAAGCTTTCCTATATGAAATCCTAACTAATACTCCAAAGCAAACCTAGTGCAAGTACTATGCAAAATGAAATATGCAATGCATAATGAGAAGCAAATATTTTTGGATTTTTTGAAATAAAAATGAGATACAAAAGCAAAAGAATGGTTCTACAACCCCCAAACTCTGCAAGCACACTCAAACAACACTCAAGCAAAGTACTAAGGTAAAATAAATCTAATGCGCTAATCCCAAAACAAACAATCGAAAATATAATGACAAGAACATTCTTCAAAAAAGAAATTTTACGGTAAAAAAATGTCTCTGGTTAGAAACAGGGATGTATACAGACTCTAGTAGTATCAAAGGAGACTCAGTAATCATCACAATTCACCCAACAACAATCCATCTTCCTCTAGAAGGAAAAACTAAGGGTATACGCGACTGTTCGCAGTAAACCCACATGTGTACGTGGAAATAGCAGATATACCCGTGTATATACACGACTATGAATTAAAAACTCACGTACAGGAAGTAAGGTGCATAAAAATAAAGGCAAACAGACATGCTAAGACAAACTTCACACCAATCAGACACTACCAGGAAAACATGCCCCCAGACCCGACACAGAAACAGGAGAAAAAGAGCAATTTAAAGTCATTGAATGCCGATAGAAAACCCCCAAAGGAAAACTACTAGGAACTCCCCAGCAGAGTTGCCAATTCTGTTACGGAGAGAAATTACTATGGCTTGGGGTACCACAACAGACATCTTGACGCCAGAAATCAATCCTTTCCAATATGCAATAGAAATTAAATATCTAACACTAAAGGATCAGACCTCATACCTTATTCCGGACGGTTGAAGTACATCCCTGTTGAGCTTTCCAACTTCAGCTTGAATTGATAAATCACTTCCTCAACAACAAGTAAACAAGACAAGCATACTATATATATTGGTGTTAGATCTTTTCTAGCATATATAATCAACAATGTATAAGCAATTGAAATCACCCATGGATGAAATATTCATTCAAACATACATTATTGGATAGGAAAAAATATTTCTATTAATATAAAATTAGATATTACAATGGATACAACCTCTGTTGGCACGTCTGCGAATCGGAGAAACTGAATCCCCCACTTGGACCTCCACCACCTCAATCCTCAATCTCTTGATAGCAAGCTCACAAGCAAAAGGCAAGCTTGGGAAGAACACAAAAGTGCTCTAAGGGACAAAGGGATGCAGAATCAAGCACAAGTTTTGGAAACAATGGACTATAGTTTCTTTTCTCTCAATTCTCTCATATGCCTTCAATGTATCCAAGAGTTCCTTATATAGCTTTTCAAATGGGCAATGAAAGGTCGAATCCGAGCGATCTCAAGGCATATGGAAGGCCAGGAGTCAACTGAGTTGGATCCATGTCAAGGAAAACTCCAAAATGATTTGGATTTTGCACACATCCCAATGTACGCAGTTTTAGGGGTCAAACCCGCGTATATATGTGATTAGGGGTTTAAAAGTCATGTATATGAATTTTCACATGTTTATGGGGATGGTCAAGGAAACATCAAAGGACAAAAAATGGTCCAAGGGGTCTAAAGAGTCTACAGAGGGACAGGGGAAGGCCATACAAGTGTGATTCACCTGGTGTGGTAAAATCAGCTATAATAGATGCCCCCTAATGTGTGAGGTTAGAGGGGTCATACGATGGCCGAAATACATTATAAATCCATCCCAGAAGTGGAGTGATGAAGGATCCCAAATGGAAGACCAGCCACCCAATCAGCGTAGTACAATAATACAACTCTGCACATACATATAGCAGTCTCAGATACATAAGAGTACAATGGCCATGAATAGGCATGATACAAAATATCACATAAGTGGTCATCGCCATGTACAATATACATAGATCAAAATCTCCATGATGAATATATACAAAGGATCATGATCTCCATAATGGCTGAAGATATATAATGGATCAAGATCTCCATAATAGTTGGAAATGTCTAACATATACTGGAATCAAGTCACGAGAGCTGAAACCTCATGAACACTGGCATGATCAAAGAGGTAGCATATAAGAGATGCCACCAATATAGAAGGTCTTCTACACAAACCGCTACGAGTACATGTCCTACTATGTGAATAGAGGTGTCGATGTCGAACATAGTAGTCCATCGTCTGATTACCGGTCATTGATGTATACCATTAACAGACACGAGATCATCCACCGATAATGAAAATGGGAATCAAGGTACTAGAGTGAAAAATAACAAGTGTGAATAGATGTGTTGAGGTCAAACACTTGAGAGGATCCATCGATCAGGGGACATTGATGTATTCCCAAAAACATTTCGATGGCAAGAGAACCTACCACTGATGATTGCAAGTCTCAAGGCACTCAAAATGACTCTAGATTCCAATCCCAGAATAAATGATTTGAAGTCGATGGGATGAAATCCACTGGAAGGAGGGCATTAAGGCATCCCCCATCATCTAACATGAGGTACTCAACAAAGTTGTGTAATGTGGAAGGACTTGATCATAAGGTGCACGAACCAGTAACTGTACCGGGAATGGCCGACGTGAAAAGTCAAGACAACTGAGGAATGACCGACTCAGGTTTCAACTTCCTTCGAACAAGAGAATAACAATGAATGGTGACTAAATAAAGGTAGCATAGACTCGATATATAAAACTGGGACATCTCTGCGACACAGGAGGAATTGACAGAGGCTCCATTGGGACTGGAAGCTTAACAAGTCGGTGGAGATAAACTCAGATAAATGAGTACAGCTCCTAAAGTCAAACTACAAACCCAACCAACGAATGTGATATGCAATGCTCTGTTCGAAGGTGACACAACTCGACAGCTGCCAAAATATAAAATCTTTCCTTGTCCGGCTTTTTGGTTTTTTGATTTTTTTTTGGACTTTTCAAATATTTAAAAAACTCGAAAAAGAATAAAACTACTTTATAGTTACAGACTAGGAGGAGGCGAGTGTCATAGGGGCAAACAAACTAGTTCCAAATAGTGGAACATACCTATGCTCAATGCAAGGATACATGTGTAGGATAGCGACACTCGGGGGAAAATCCCCTCCTGGTAAAAATAGGGAATCAAGCTACAAAGGATATATAAAATGGTTCTGCATGGCTAGACATGAGACAAGCTCAAGCTATATGGATGAAACTTAATGTCAGGGAAGCCGACGTAAGGCTCAATAAGGCAGCCAAAGCTTATGATAATGCTATTACAACTTGACATAAGGGAGTCCTGAGGGAAATAGGCCAGCAAAAGATCAAGAGGAGTACGAGGCTCTTGCGAAATGTCATGGCAATACTATACAATGGAATCCCACACCCTAAGGGACAAAACTTCAGCATGGGCACCAAATGCAAATAAGGCGCTAACTAGGGTACCCATGTAAGGTCAAACTCTACCACTCATATCATGCCACTTCTAAAATAGCAAGAAGGTTCTGTGACATAACAGAGTGGGTTCATACCTAAGTCTATAATGAAACGGTCACCAGGTCATGCAAAATGCAAATAGTGATGAAAACCTAACCTATATGCCAGTTTAGACATGATACCTGAAATCGGCATGAACGGGTCAATCCAACGGCTAAAACGACACTCAAAAAGGTCTCCTACATCATAAATAAGTCCAAAAAAGGTCCAAACTATAGGAAAGGGGGTAAAAATTTGAAAAAATTTGAAAAATTTCTATAAATAGTAAAAAATTCAAAACATTATAAAACATTTGAAATTTTTACCCATTTGAGCTCAGAATTTCAACAACAAATTCTAGGAGATCCAGCTGGCGAAATCCACTACCGTTTTTTCCAGGTACTTACTCATGCTCTACTCTTCCATTTTGATACATTTTTTGTCAAATTCCATGGTGGTTTTGGATTTCTAGGCCCTTCCAAAATAGGCGCTGTGGCCCACATGAAAATCAAGGGTTTTTCTGTGTATAGGGCTGGATATATGCGAAAAATGCCCTCACAGTTGCGTACATACGCTGTTGTTTGGAAAACAGTCACGTATGCGGCTGCACACAAGGTTTTCAAGTGTTCTAATGGGTAGAAATCAAATTTTTTGTTCAGGATGGTCCTAGAATGGAGAGAACGTGAACATGGTGATGTAGAAGAGGCAGTAAAGGCTGATCTAATGGCTCAACAACCGCTACGTGCATGCGGGCTCTACAAATTTTGGTGTCTTGCTGGCTTAAGGGCCAAACCAGGACTATTGCAAATGTTGGTGGACTACTGGGATCTAGTCTCAGAGTTGTTCCAGATAGATGGGATGTTCCTCACCATAGAGGTGGAGGACATATACTTTATTATTGGACTTTCCCGACAGGGGGAAGTAGTGAACCTACATTCTCGTGGGCCTGAAGGTGGCCTGACTATAGATGAGTACATTGCGATGTACTACTATCTGTACATGGAGAAGGTGGGGAGTCAGATCCCAACTAACTCCATATAGGTGCTGGGCCTAAAGGCCATCCTATTGACACTGGGCAGGATAGCAGGCTTGGATTCACTCCACCAGGCCTCGCGGCCTCTGATGTTCTATGCAGTTGAGTGCATGAGACCCACGGTATATGATTGGAGCACTACAAAACTGGGAAACATGAAACATCAGCTTAGTGAGTGTAAGATGGGCAGAGTGTGAAACTTCGGTTTCAGCAGTATACTGAGCATGTTTTTCTTCGAGTGTGTTCCAATATTGATCCCTAGAGTTGAAGTTCCTCTACACGAGGTTCGAGATTCGGCCCAACGACGTTGGGCAGATGCGATGCACAGAATGGGGGGAGGTAGGGTATCCAACCCCTATCAAACTTATTTCTTTCCGTGGTGGTGATGACAGATAGTTGCCATCGATGACTACCCCCACACAGGGATAGATTTTCGGGGGGACCTGGACATGCTGCTACCACCAGGATCAACATACGGAGACATAGGTAACAAATCTCGACCCTCTCTTTAAATTTTTGAGTTATTTAATTTTTTTGTGTTTTCTGATTATATGGAATCAAAAAACATGTTTTTGGGTGACAATACATAGTGACATCTACCATATGCATGCAGATGTGGGACCACAATGGCCTGAAGGCTTCCCTCATCACAGACGGAGAGGAAGAGGAGACGATATCACGGGTGTGGATGCGGAGCGGATGCTCCAGAGCATTTATACCAACTTTGTGAGGCTAACACACAGAGTTCCCATGGCACAAGTCGAGGACTTTCCTAAGGCCATGCAGCGCCAAGTGGTGGGTGTACCACGAGCATGGGTGTGATTATTTCGACAGCTAGCTAGAGCCGTAGTGACATTCCATGATCACAACCCTCCTCCTCCTCCACAGGCTTAGATACCTGGGAGTGATACATTTTGTATTACCATGTATTATATTTTGGTGGCTCAAGAGCCCCATTTTTGTATTATGACACTATGTATTACCACATTTTGGATGTATATAAAAACTTTTATGATGATCGGTTTATTTATTTACATGTGTAAAAAATTGTGTTTGTGATGAGTTTATTGTGTATGAAACAGATGCCAATCTAACACGTAGTTAGCATATGAGTCAACAACTTGATTATTAATTATTGGAACATGTATGTATGTTATATTGTCAAATTGTCATTCTAACAACCTCACACATAAGAATATTCTTAATAATGTCAGATCTCTAACATGGTACAAACCATTAGGCTGTGACACCACTAACTCCGAATTAAGACGTACCTCAAGAGAGAGAATTCCATGTAAAATTGCATCATGTAGAAGCTCAATAACGGCACTATATTCAGCAACATTGTTGGAATATGGCCGTACACATACGCCTCTTGAAGACAATACCTAACCTATGGGAGTATAAATCACCCAAGCAGCAGAGGCTGAGTGTTGAGTGTGACGGATCGCACCATCCGCGAATCCTATGAAGGTGGAAGATTCCATTGACATCTGCCAAAATAAACGGAAACTAATCACAAACCTGATCACGATAAGAAAAAGACCTACCTATGCAAAACTGTACAATAATATACAATAACCAGCCATGGCTAAAACTAATGCATATTACTTTTTGAGATAGAGCCCATTTCAAGGCTCCGCCAAGGTCATTCCCTCGTAATCCACTAACTCATAAGCACCTTCTCTAACACACATTTGACGACGTAAGGACCACGCCACATGGGGTTAAACTTTCCTACCCCCAAGGGTTCTTTCGGTTGATCCCACAATAGGACCAAGTCTCCCTCACTAAACCTCCTTGGATGAACAAACTTATCGTACTAGCCCTTTACGTGACACTTATTTACTTCTAGAGCCACCAAGGAATCCTGACGCTACTCATCAAGTAGCTCAAGGTGGACCAAACTCTCCTCCAATGGTGAAGTGTCTGGTAAGAGCTCTATGGATAGCTTCAAAGAAGGAATCTCGCACTCAACCGACAGGACTGAGTCCACTCCATGTACAAGTTGATATGGAGGAAAAACCATGGCAGTATTAACAACGGTTCTATATGCCCACAAAGTAGGATATAACATAATGTGCCAATTATTTTTGCTTTGTGTGATGGTTCATTGGAGAATGGGTTTGAGTGATTTATTAACTGCTTTTACCTATCCATTTTCTTGAGGGTAGTAAGAGGAGGAATGCTCTTGTTTATACCCTAACTTTGATGCCAACTCCTCCATCATACGATTCTAAAAGTGCGAGCCATGGTCAGTCACAAGCTCTTTCGAAATCCTTAACTGAGTAATAATCTGGTTGAATACGAAGTGAGTGGATGTCTCACTGTCGGATTTAACTGTAGGCATAGCCTAAGCCCATTTCGTGAAGTAGTCAATAGCCACTATGATATGATGATGCCCCCCAGTTGAAGCTGGGTAGTAATCCATAAAATCAAGCCCCCACTTAATGAAGGGACCGACAGTGATGATGGGATGTAACGGGGTAGATTTTGAGCGCATATTTTGTGTAAACACCTGGCAAGGGTAGCACCTCTTGACCACATCTACACAATATTTAAAGATCGACGGCTAGAAATAACCCGCTCTTAAGATTTTTTGGGCTGTAGAAAGCCCAGATAAATGACCACCACACGCCCTCCATGGAAATCATTCAACACTACCTCAGCCTCCTCATGAGTTAAACAATGACATAAAATGGAATCTACCCCACGGTGGTATAAAGTGTTATCCATTATGAGGTAATTCTTAGAGATGTGATGTAATCGTCATCGTTCATCCCATGAGAGGTGATTAGGGACCTTCAATGTTTGTAGATATATAATGATATCCCCATACCATGGGTCTAAAGTTGATATTAAGAAGATGTGCTCATCGATAAACGTATCTTCACAAACCAACTCCTCAGCCTCGCTTGGGAAATCCGATATAAGCTCTGTAAAAATTAACGATTTCTTTGATTTTGCTGAAACAAACTCGAGATCGAATTCTTGCAGGATGACAATGCATTTATTATATTTTCCCCCAATCATCCTTTGAGTGAGGACGAATTGAAACGGATTCACATGGGCTACAAACAAAGTCTAGCGAAGGAGAATATAATGTCTCAACCGTTGAACCACATGTACGGTAGCTAAGGAAATATTCTCAACATGGGAATAACAAATCTCTGCATCAATAAGATTCTGGCTCAGATAGTATATGACATGCTCTTAGAGCTCCTCATCCTCTTGAACCAAAACCATACCAATTTTCTCCATGGACGCGGCCACATAAAGCAAAAAATCACGACTATAGTTTGGGGGACTAATCACCAGGGCTGATGCTAGGGCTCTCTTAAGCGCATCAAAGGACTCCTAGGCTCGCTTATCCCAACAAAAGGTGGTGTACTTCTTCAAAAGACACATGAAGCCTCTAGTCAAATTGGAAAAATTGACAACAAATATCTGTAAGAAGTTTGCCATGCCTTGCAAACATTGAAGATGACGAATATTCTTCGGCGGAGACAACTGAAGTATTGCCTCAACCTTCAAAGGGTCGACTCTTATACCCTCTTTAGAAACAATGAATCCTAATAAGCAACCTGACTTCACACAAAATATGCACTTGTGAGGATTTAACTTGACCAAATAATGGTGGCACCTTTCGAATACCAACCTCAAATGATAGGAATGACACATTCTCGTATGAGAATGAGCAGCAAGGTCATCCAAAAATACTTCAATAATCGATTTGAGATCATGGAAAATCAAGGTCATTGCCTGCTGAAAAGTAGCTCTAGCATTCTTAAGGCCAAAAGGCATTTTTCGATATGCAAAAGTTCCCCAAGGACAAATAAATGCAGTCTTATGTTGGTCCTCAGGTTTAATTTGTATCTGATTATATCCAGAAAATCCATCCATAAAGGAAAAAACCTCACTACCCACACACTCATCCAAAATCTGATCAATAAATGGTGTGGGGAAATTGTCCTTAGGACAAGCATAATTCAAATCACGGAAATCAGTACATATGTGGATCGCTCCCTACTTCTTGTCAATCAGAATAGGGTTTGAAACCCACTATGTCAAGGGAACGGGATAAATAAAACCGACTTTCAACAGTTTCTCTATTTTTGCATTAATCGTGGGTGCTTTCCTAGGATTCACAGCACGCAAACGTTGTCGAACAGGCTTAGTGTTGGGATAAGTCTTAATCTCGTGTTTGATAATGCGAGGGTCGATACCTGGCATTTCATCGTAAGACCAAGCAAAGATATCATGAAATTATTTAAACAGCTCGATGGATTCTAGAATCTCAGCATGGGAACATTTTGCCCCAATATAGACATTCTCTATCCTGCCAGGATCACGAGAGATATTGATAGGAATCATTGGAGATATATTTTCCATGTTCCCATCAACCATCGGACCAAGAGAGCTTAATGGAACCATGGGACTACCAATTCTCTTGCTAAGAACCTCCCTAAAGTCCTCACGCTCCAAGCGGTCAAGCTCGGGAAGAAAGTACGATCTATGATGGAGCTCTTCCCATGGTGGATAAACTCCCGACATGGCCTAAATAATCACTTCATCTAAAGGAAAAACACTATCAAGGAAGTCGTGTGCATGAGAAGACTGTACTTCCCATGTAGGCAGCACATACGGGTCCTCGTCCTCCATCTATGAAGAGGAAGGACTAGGCTCTGCAACACACTCAAGATTAGCTTGATAAGCTACCATAGTTGCAGGCAACGGCACGTCCGTCACGATGGGCTCACTCGAAGTATCCGGTGTAGGAAGAATCCAAGGATCTTCCATATGACTTGTGTGAAAAGACACAGATCTTATAGATGTCGAAGCCTCACCAGAACTAGATCCTATCATAAGGATAGGTGCAGGGAAGCTAAATCTTCCCATGAGGGATGGATACATGCCCATGCCCACACTCCCAGTTGCGGGCTGAGAGTGCTCTACGATCAGGATCGAAGCTCCCGAAGATGTGGTAACTGACGGATTCTTGAATGACGTTTGATCAATCATAACTATCTTCCCATTAAATGGAAAGCATACAACGTGAAATAGGGAAGAAGCTATGGCTTGCATATTGTACATCCAATTCCTACCCAATAAGATATTGTAGTCAAGGGGTGCATCAACCACCTCAACCTCTATCACAATGGTATTCCCTCCCAAATGGACCTTAAGGGAAGGGAGAATCCCATGCAGCCTAAATGATCTCCCATAGAATGCAGTTAACATGGTCATAGACTTAGACAACTCAGGGGAACCTAAACCATTCCAACACAATAAAGACATCACAGAAGCAGTAGCGCCTTCGTCAATCATAGTGCGCTTGACGGTCATGTTAAGACATTCTATGTGAATCAAAAGAGACACATAGTAAGGCAAGTGAGGCTAAAGTCTTGCGGTTTCAAATTTAATCATGGAGGAAGAATTATCATCATTCACAACAAGGGTAGAAAGCAAAGCCTTCCTTTGTGAAGGACAATTCTAAAGTACTTCTAGTGCAGACATCACACAAGGAGTGTGGCCCAAATCCTTGACAACAGAATAGTTCTGGGCAGCTCGGGCATTAGGATTGTGCCCCGAACCCTTAAGGACTCCCTTAGGAATGCGAGGTGCAGCTTCAAGTTTATCCACAGGTTTTTCAATACGCAAAGGAGTCCCTGGTGGATCAGGTTCCTTTCCTGGGTTGGGTTGTGACGAACCATATTCCTTTACACAGGTCACAACTTTCGCAGCACATACCATATTAATGAAACCATGACCACTACCCTCCGATGGATCTTGATCACCACCAGACTGATCATGGGTCCTCGAGTTCATATTTTGATTGTAAGGTAAAGAGTTAGTTAGCATAGCTGGGCCCTGTGCTAAGAATATTGAGGCTTCATTGATACGAGGGCACAAGTAAGTGAGGTGATCTTCCTTACACAACTTGCAAGGAAATCTAACCTTACGTTTAGCTTGCTTGTCTCCCCCAGCATCATGGGTGTTCTTTCCATTATTATTAGCATTTTTCGTTCCTATTTCCACCCTTACGATTGTTCTTACCCTTCTTTTTATTCTGTCAGGGCTGCTGGTTACCCTTCTGGTCCGATGATTGCACTAAAAGCACACTCGCCGTTTGGGTGGGTTGGGACGAAGCCGTGGCTTGTCCCGAAGCAGATTGGTTGATCGACAATTGACTGACTTGTTTTGCAATTGAATCCATAGGTTTAGCACTTGCACAACCAACAATGACATCGGCATGTGGTCCAAGTTTAACTTTGGGTTCAAAACTAGAACGTAGAGCATTGGAAATGATCTCATATAACAAACTGGATTGAGCATAAATCAAATCCAGTTCCTGTGCCCTAAAAATGGTGTGTTCCTCATTTTGCACTCCGAATGTAGAAACATCCTTCGCTCTATATGGCAATAAGGAATTAAGGAACCATTCGAGGAGGAATTCCGGCGGTATAAAGGCTTTAATCAACCTCTTCTGTCTACGCTACTCTTGGATATGATCTGAGATATGTGTGGCTTTATCCTGCCAAAATGTTGAAAAGAGTTTAGTACCAATGTCATAACACACTGGTATCTGGAAGTGGTTAAGAAAAGTCATCGCTAGGTCGTCGAACAAAGTGAATTCCCCCCTAGGTAGCTCTATATACCCTTTCGCGACAGGCCCTATAAGGGTGTGTTGAAATAGCCTTAAATGGATTGAGTCCTAGTGTAAGGAATTTGAAGAGCACCATATGTGAAAGGTAGTAACATGCTCACTCAGATCCTCTCCTAATTTTCCCTCGAATTTGGGTATTTCGAAGGTAAGCTTAGTAGAGATAGCTGGCCAAGCCGGGTCATGAGGTACAGGATCGTTCGTCAATATTGACAAGTCAGAAAGATTCAACGTTGCGAGAAAAGGGATCCTACTATGATTTGGTCAATGGACCACTCCCTGATAGTTCTGATTCACATAGGTTTGGTTACCATAACCACAATATCCTTGGCCATAGTGCCCTCCTCCCGTTTAACCCATATAGGGTGGCATGGAAGCACCATAGTGTGGTGTACCTTGACTATTCGAAGCTACAAAGCCATAATTTGGAGATTAAGTGGGTTGTTGATACCCACACCCATAAGGTGAAGAACCCTATCCATACTACATCCCATAATAAGGTCCATAAGGCATCGCAAGCGATGTCCCATGAGACACTCCGTAAGTAGGAATATACGCTCTAGAAGTAGTAACATGACCTCTAGAAGTATGAACATAACCTCCCGAAACAATGGGTGGCACATGAACCTGAGACACAACTGGTCGAGTAACCGTAGTACGGACATGACTCATAGCAATGTTCTGGCATGAAGGACCATGTGAATGAGGTGGAGGGTGAACATTCGAAGAACTAGGGACAGAGGATGAAGGGACCTGTGTAATTATGTATGTGTTATTCCCTATACTCACTCGTCTCGGATCTGGTATCCTAATAGGACCACTAACCCTAGACCTAGGAGGAATGTGTGATGTAGCTTCCACCATTAGGATGGAAGGTGCAATATGACTTGTGCTCCCAAACCTCTCTGCATGGTAAGGAATGAGATTCCCCCCAGGCATAGTGTTAGGCTCAAACTCAGACTCGACATGGAATTCCAAATCATGTGTAGGAAAACTAGACATACCATAACTACCATAACTAGTGCTCATGGGTTCAAAATGAGTCTCATCATCCTACGGCATTCCATATCGGCGATGCGTCAATGGGGAATCAACCCTAGAGTAAGTAGGTCTATCATGAAAAGTTCCTATCTCAGAAATCACAGGACCTAACTCAGTCAAATCAGGTGAAGGATCATAGTTAGGAGTAAACTCCCCATCTTCCACATGAATGGGAGAAGGTGGTTTAGGAATACCTTCTATATGGTCTCCCATGGTGTGTGAATCAATGTGCGAAGTATTCTGCCTGGACTATCTATTTCTCTCTCCCAAAGGAGGAGGATACGTAGAAGGCAGAAGTCCTGCTAAATGACAAGAACGGCGAGGGGCCACACCCGAATCCACAATGACTCAAAAAATATAAAAGACTCTCTAGCTATGCAAACCCTAAGCAAGCTAATGTGCACAGAGAAATCACCAATAAAATCTAAAGCCAACCACAAGAAATCAAGGGTAGGATAAGTGAGCTCCTGAATGAAGTAGGTATGTATCACCTAGGAGAGGCTTGAGACTCCCATATATAACAAGCGAACGTATGTAACCAATTATTGTGGCCCTCAGCTTCAACGCGTAAAGTGACTGTGCTGTCCGACCCCAACCTGGCCAAGACACCCACAGAATAACCCCTACAGAGTACCCCCTCGATATCCTAGGTAAGGCCACTAAGGTCACCTCAATATAATCAATGCTTAGGCAGACAGTCGCAGGAGGGATTGACCATATGGTCAGGGTAGAAAATCCCAAAACTCTAGAAAGAGACACTAGATACAAATACAATAATGGAAATATCTCCGGTGCTACTTAGTTATGACTAGGGGTCATCCCAATCAATAACCGCTCACACTGCCTCGTGCTTAACTCCTTTTTGAGAGGACGATCCTGAGAAACACTGGTTATACCAAGGAATTTCACACACTCACCTAGATAGACACATACATGTTGTTGTTGAGTGGTCTTGGAGAATCTACTCACAATGAACTATTCCAAGACCCTAAAACCTAATCTTGTTGGTGAACCCTATCAAATAAAATAGTGTAGTTCATTTTAATTCAAGCGTTGATTTTAATTGGATTTATTACTTAAAAGAGGTATATGGCCGTGCAACTAATGGTGTTCTAACACAACATGAAGTAAAATGCACACCTAACAATCAATGCAAATTCATTGTGTCCATGAAAAACAAGGTATGCTACTACATGTAATGCACAAATTTTCTTCAAATGATAAATGCAAGCTTTCCTATATGAAATCCTGACTAATACTCCAAAGCAAATCTAGTGCAAATACTATGCAAAATGCAAGATGCAATGCATAATGAGAAGCAAATATTTTTGGATTTTTTGAAATAAAAATGAGATACAAAAGCAAAAGAATGGTTCTACAACCCCCAGACTTTGCAAACACACTCAATTAGCACTCAAGAAAAGCACTAAGGTAAAATAAATCTAATGCACTAATCCCAAAACAAAAAATCGAAAATTTAATGACAAGAACATTCTTCAAAAAATAAATTTACCCTAAAAAAAGTCTCTGGTCAGAAACAAGGATGTATACAGACTCTAGCAGTATCAGAGGAGACTCAGCAATCATCACAATTCACCCAGCAACAATCCATCTTCCTCTAGAAGGAAAAACTAAGGGCATACACATCTATTCGTAGTAAACCCATCTATGTACGCGGAAATAGTAGATATACCCACGTATATACGCGACTAAGAATTAAAAACTCGCGTACAGGAAGAAAGGTGCATAAAAATAAAGGCAAACAAGCAGGCTGAGACAAACTTCACACCAATCAGACACTACCAGGAAAACATGCCCCCAGACCCGACACATAAGCAAGAGAAAAAGAGCAATTCAAAGTCATTGAATGCCGATATAAAACCCCCAAAGGACAACTACTAGGAACTCCCCAGCAGAGTCGCCATTTCTGTTATGGAGAGAAATTCCTATGGCTTGGGGTACCACAACAGACATCTTAACTCTAGAAATCAATCATTTCCAATATGCAATAGAAATTAAATATCTAACACTAAAGGATCAGACCTCATACCTTATTCCAGACGGTTGAAGTAGATCCCCGTTGAGCTTTCCAACTTCAACTTGAATTGATAAATCACTTCCTCAACAACAAGTAAACAAGACAAGCATACTATATATATTGGTGCTAGATCTATTCTAGCATATATAATCAACAATGTATAAGCACTTGAAATCACCCATGGATGAAATATTCATTTAAACATACATTATTGGACAAGAAAAGATATTTCTATTAATATAAAATCAGATATTACAATGGATACAACCTCTGTCGGCACGTCCGCGAATCGGAGAAACTGAATCCCCCACTTGGGCCTCCACCACCTCAATCCTCCATCTCTCGATAGAAAGCTCACAAGCAAAAGGCAAGCTTGGGAAGAACACAAAAGTGCTCCAAGGGACAAAGGGATGCAGACTCAAGCACAAGTTCCGGCAACAATGGACTATAGTTTCTTTGCTCTCAATTCTCTCATATGCCTTCAATGTATCCAAGAGTTCCTTCTATAGCTTTTCAAAGAGGTAATGAAAGGTCGAATTCGAGTGATCTCAAGGCATATGGAAGGCTAGGAGTCAAGTGAGTCAGATCCATGTCAAGGAAAACTCCAAAAGGATTTGGATTTTGCACACATCCCGATGTACGTGGTTTTAGGGGTCAAACCCGTGTATATACGCGATTAGGGGTTTAAAAGTCACGTATATGAATTTTCACATGTTTATGGGGATGGTTAAGGAAACATCAAATGAAAAAAAATGGTCCAAGGGGTCTAAAGAGTCTACAAAGGGACAGGGGAAGGCCATACAAGTGTGATTCACCTGGTGTGGTAAAATCAGCTATAACAAGAAGCAAGAAACGCTAACAATGGAAAATGTTTTTATGTTTTATATTTTTTATGGTAAGTGATGAGACCTATTTGTCTTCATGTAGATGTTGGAGCAGTGAGGCCTGGAGGAGCATCTCTATTAGACAGGCGAGCCAAAACTCGCTTCGTGCCACAGGGTGATGATATCACCGGGAGCTAGAGGAGAACCTAGAGAGGTTGACTCTGGACATCCCAAATGCTGATATAGATGACCTCCTGACTAGATCTCAAAGAGCTATGGCAGGAGTACCAGGACGATTCAATAGAATACTACGTAGGGTGGCTCAAGCAGTGATGTGCTATCATGATCATCATTAGTGGATGAGACATGTATGCTGAAAGCTGAGAGCTTCAGGATTTTTTGTATGATGATTTTTCCTGAAAGCCTACGTGCTTCAGATGAGGTCTCGGGACCTATATTTTTGTAAAACGTTATATATATATATATATATATATATATATATATATATATATATATACAGACTTTTACACGGTGTTTATATGTCTCAAATAGATAAATGCATTTTCTATGAGTTCTATGTGTCTTTAAATGTTTATTTACAATGTACCATGTTTGATTTAACGTCATGAATGGGAAATATGCCAATCTAGGATGTAATTAGCCAATGAATCAGCCACTACATTATGTTCCCTAGGGATATGCCTATAGGTAATGGTTCCAAATTATCTTTCTAACAAACATACCCTTCGAAAAAGGCGAAGGAGCACCAGGTTCCTAATGGTGTAGACATGGTTTAAATGACAAACCACGAGTTGAGAGTCCATCAAAACTACGAGATCACCGACATCCTGGGAGGCAGCTTTAGTCAGAAGACCGATGACTGCTTCACATTCGGTGATGTTATTAGTAACAGGACCTAAACAAACTGCTCATGAATTGACCAAATATTCAACTGGGGAATAGAGAACCCAAGCAATCGAGGCTAGATTTAAGGTGTGGTGGTAAGCATCATCAGCGAAGCCGTAGAAATCCATCTGCATGACTAAAACATGGTATAAACAGATGCATACACTAAAAATCAAAACCATCTTGAAAATACTAAAAACACACTAAAACTCAATCAATATACATATATACAAGATACCATCCATGAAAACCTAGGCATAGTACCTTTTTAGGTACAACCCATTGCGAGGTTTCCCCAAAGGGATTCCATCATAATCAACTAAGTCATAGGATCCTTTCTCTAACACCTTGGAAATAACAAAAGGTCCATACCACATGGACTCGAACTTACCCTTCCCTAGCTTGTCATATCTCTGGTCATAAGTCAAAACTAGGTCACCCTCGTTGAAAACACGAGGCTGAATGGATTTATCGTACTGTTCCTTGACTCATTTCTTATGTGCCTCATTAGCCAAGGCAGCATCACTACGAGTCTCATCAAGGTTATTTAAGTACAAAAATCTCGCTTCCTATGCGGAAGTGTCTGGGAGTTGTTCGACGGCAAGTTGTAAAGATGGAATCTGACATTGGATCAGCAAGACAGCTTCAAGTCCATAGACAAGCTGGAATGGTGTGAAATTAGTAGCTGTTTTGACGAAAGTCCAATAAGCCCAAAGAGTAGAAAAAACAACGAGATGCCAGTTGGATTTATGATCTCCAACCATCCGACGAAGCATAGTTTTCAAAAATTTGTTAATGGCCTCTACCTGACCATTAGCTTGCATATAATATGACGTAGAGTTTTCATGGAGAAAACCTAGCTTGGCACTCAATTCCTCCATCATTTGATTACGGATATGAGATCCATGATCAGTGATGATGGATTGTGGAACTCCAAATCTAGCTATGATATGATTGAACAATAAGAGAGCGGCAGTCTTACCATCTTCTGCGTATGTAGGCATGGCCTCATCCCATTTTGTGAAATAATCCACGGCTACGATGATGTAACCATGCCCCCCGGCTGAGGTAGTCTTACAATGCATGAAGTCAATCCCCCATTTGGAAAAGGGCCAACGGAAATGACAGGGTGAAGCGGAGAAGGATGGGTGAGTTTTTTGGGAAAAATGTTGGCAAGGTGGGCATTTCTGAATAGCCTCATAACAATCTTTGAAGACAGAAGGCCAGAAATAGCCAGCGCAAAGGATTTTCTGGGCTGTAGCCATCCTAGATAAATGACTACCACATGCTCCAGAGTGGCAATCATTCAGCATGTGTTCAGCCTCCTCATGAGTGAGGCATCACCGGAGAATGGAATCAATCCCATGTCTATACAAGGTATTATTTAAGATAAGATAGTACTTTGCATGGTGATGGATGCAGTGACGATCATCGTGAGATAGATGCGGCTGAAAACACTGGGCCTGGAGATAAATTAGAAAATCTCCATACCAAGGATTAGTAGTGCTAATTAGGAATAGAAATTCATCTGGAAATGAATCGTTGGGCTCAGATTCCATGGTAGCACAGGGAAGGTCACACATAAGTTCAGCAAAAACCAAGGATTTCTTTGATGTAGCCTTGGCAAACTCGAGATCGAATTCCTGAAGGATGACGATCCAACAGGAGTACTTGCCCCCGAGTACCTGATGAGTCAGAATGTAGTACATCGGGTTCTGGTCTACCAATATGGTGGTAGTGCGAAGCAGAATGTAGTAACGAAATTTTTGCACAACAATGACCGTGGCCAAAGCTAGCTTCTCCACATGTGAATAACAAGTTTCATAATCAATAAGATTCTTACTAGTGTAATAAATCACATTTTCCTGACCGTGGAGATTGTCCTGCACTAAAACCATGGCAATGGTAGTGGCAAAGGAAACAATATAAAAGAGAAAGTCTTTTGAATAATCCGGGGGGTGTATCATGGGTGAATGAGTTAGAGCATGGTTAAGATTATCAAAGGCACATTGGGCTTGGTCATCCCAGAAGAATGGAGTGTTCTTCTTGAGGAGACACATGTAACCGTGCATTTTCTCAGCGAAATTGCACACAAAATGCTAGAGAAAGTTTGCCTTCCCCTGCAAACTTTGGAGTTCAAGGATGTTGGTTAGGGCTGGTAGATTAATGATAGCAGGAATCTTCAAAGGATCGATCCGGATGCCATCTTTGGATACCACAAAGCCAAGCAGACATCCCATCGCAACGCAAAAAACACATTTATGTGGATTGAGCCGTATATTATAATGACGACATCTCAGGAATATGTCTCTAAGATGACCAGGATGGTCCTCCCATCGCTATGAATGAGCAGGGAGGTTGTCACGGTACAGTTCAACAATATGTTTAATGTTGTGAAACGCATAGGACAATGCACGCTGGAACATGGCTCCAACATTTTTCAAGCCGAAAGGTAACTTCTTATATGCAAAGGTTCCGCATGGGAAAATGAATGCTGTCTTATGCTGATCGGAGGGAAATATCTCAATTTGATTGTAGCCGGGGAAGCCATCCATGAATGAAAAGATGACACTTCCAGCATAGTTGTCGATAATCTGATCGATATGCGGGGTAGCAAAGTTGTCCTTGGGACAAGCTTTATTTAAATCCCTAAAGTCGATGTAGACTCTAATGGTGCCCTGCTTTTTATTGACAGGGAAAACATTTAATACCCATTCCGTTAGAGGTACAGGATAAATAAAACCAGCTTTCAGAAGTTTCTCAATCTTAGCTTTATTAGCTGTGACCTTCCTAGGATGGACCTGCCTAAGTTTCTGCCTGACAGATTTAGCCATGGGATAAGTTTTAATCTCGTGGACTACAATGGAGGGGTCAATCCCTGGCATCTCTTCATAGGACCAGGCAAAAATATCACATAATTCCTTAAAAAGTGCCTTATATGCTTTAGATTTGTCTGTGGAGCATTTTTTCCCAACATGAACATGCTTAACAACATGAGGCTTTTCTGATATGTCAATTGGGTTCGTCTGAGTAATGTTGCAAAGGTTTCCTTCAGAATCTGTGTTTTGCAACAATATAGGACTTTGCAGAACGTTCACAATATCAGTAGCAAACAAGGATGCAAAATCATGGCTTCCCGAACTGGTATTGGAGAGGAACATGGATCTATGATGGTGATCATCCCAAATGGGCTTAGCCATATTCATGATCTCTATAATGGACTCATCGAAACGAAAATTCACGGAGAGATAATCTAGAATAAGAAGAGAAGGTTCTAACCAGTACGGTAAATGGTAAGGATCTGAAGCCACTAAATGAAGGTCATGAGTGTGATCATCGGAACAAGTTTGAATGGTGTCATACATAGCTTCGTGCGGGATCAACGAGGTGGACTCAAAAACATTTGTGCCCTTGGGCTCAACATCAAATGAGGAGATCATATGTACTATTGTGGTATCCATGCTAGGAGGAGTAGAGGGAAAAATCCCCATAAGGGATGAATCCTTCAGCATACCTACCCCAATCGACTGGTAAGGAGGAGGGGACTGACCTAACATGGGGATGTTATTATCCATGGAGGTAGTGACATCCATCGTATAGAAATAAAGCTGGTAAATGGTACCAATTCTCCCAAGATGCGGGAATTGGACCGTTCAAAATAGTGTTGAAGCAATAGCAGACATGTCATAGAACCAATTCCTTCCTAAAAGGAGGTTATAATCCAAAAGGGTATCCACCACTTCTACTTGGATGGAAACAATTTTTCCCCCCAGCTCGACTGTGAGGGCTGATATGAGACCATGGGGTTGGAAACCCCATCCATCAAAGGCTTTAAGGGTCGTAGGTGATGTAACAAGATCGGGAGAGCCAAGAGCTTTCCAACAAGAGATAACACCGAGGTCGAAGCTCCTTCATCTAGTACCATTCGAAAGACTTTCTTTCCCACTACTTTTGTAATGATCTGAAAAGCAAGTTTATGCGGTAATCTAGGTTTATAGTTCTTAATTTTGAAATGGATCAAGTTAGTGTTATCCGGGTCTAAAGCTCCTAAAGATGTCAACAATTTCTTGCGCTGTGTGGGGCAACTTTGGAGTACTTCTAGGGTAGACATCGCACAAGGTTCTTGAGTGAGATCTTCAACTACATTATAAAATTGAGCAACTTGGGCATTGGGATTAAAGACATCATTCTGAAGAGTACTCTTTGGTGGGAGAAAAATCATGTTGAGAGTAGGCTTCTCGATAGACAAGGGAACAATAGACGAGGATTCCGGAGAACTAGTAGAGGGAGCTTTCCCTAAAGAAGATTGATCTTCTTTCTTATCTGTGGGTTTATCATAATTCTGGCTTTGAGTTTGTAGAGGGATGGTATATGAGGTCATCATACACATTTCCTCTGATGAGCTAAAGTTACCCTGGTTGGACATGTGGTCTACCAGTAGTTGTTGAGAGGGAAAGGGATCCGTAAGTACTGTAGGTACGGGATTAGACTTCAGAAACTGGGAGATTTCCTCCCAACGGGGACACTCAATTGAAAAGTGGTCACCACCAGAGAACGGACAAGGATATTTAGCCTTCCTTTTCCCTTTGTCGTTGTCATTATTGGTTGATCATGGGGTCTCCGGTTGGTTTCCAGGTTTTTTATTTCGATTTTTACCTTTATTTTTATTACTCGAGGTTTGAGTACTCTAAATAGAATTGACCTCGATGAAAACCTTGGGAGTCGAAGGAGTAGAAGTTTGGGTTTGCTCGGAGGGTTTGGCTATGGATGGGGACTAGATTGAGCCAACAATCCCATCAACAGGTACTTCTGCTGGTGGCTTGGCAGGGTCAGTGCTAGGGTGAGGAGCTTGAGGAATAAGGTCATAAGGAGTACCGGACTGGGAATAGACCAAGTCTCGATAATGATCCCATCTAATAGCTTGCTCTTTGGTAATGGCACCACCCATGGCCACATCTCGGGAAATAGGAGGAAACAAGGACTTAGTGAACCAATCAGCTAACAACTGATCTGGAATAGGGGCCTTAATAAGCCTTCTCTGCCTTCTCCACTCATGAATATGATCAGAAATGTGGGTAGAGGTGTTATGTCACAGAGAAGTTAAAATTTTAGTGCCCATTTCATAATGGATAGGGAGTTGAAAGTGCATAATAAATACGGTTGCCAACGAGCCAAAATCCACAAACGAATGTTGTGGGAGTTCAATGTACCACTTCATGGCCGTACTGGTCAAAGTTTGATGAAAGAGTCATAATCGAATGGAATCATCCATGAGGGAGTTCTAGAAACACCACAAATGAAAAGTCATAACATGGTTCTGCGGATCTTCACCCTGCTTCCCATCGAATTTCAGAATATTCGATGGTAACTTTACCGGAATGGGAGGCCATGAGGGATTGTGTCGAATGAGGTCATTAATCAACTTGGACAAATCAAGCAAGTCCAAATTTGCTAGGAAAGGGAACTTTCTATTTGGTTGCACATACTAGTAATATTGATATGGCATATAATTACCAGTAGGGCCATAGGTAGACTGCTAAACAGGTTTTTGTGAGGAAGAACCATCAGAAGATCTTCCCATGGGGGGTTTATTTCTGGAATTAGGACCACAAGGACCACTAGGGCCTCTAGGAGGAGGACCTCCAGAGCCACCGGGACCACTAGGACCACCAGGACCACCAGGAGGTGGACCACCAGACCCTCCGGAGCCTCCAGGAGGTGGAAAACCTCCAGATCCACTGGAACCACTAGGTCGAGGGCCACTAGACCCTCCGAAGCCATAAGGAGCAAAGCCACTAGGTCCCCCAGGACCATAAGGAGGAAATTTACCAGATCCTCCGGGACCATGAGGTCCCCCAGGGGGAGGACCTCCATAAGGTGGTCCTCCCGCACCTCCCGCAGTATGTATAGGTATCCCTCCCATGGCTGGCATGTAAGACCAATTGGGTTGCCCCCATGGCGTAAACATGTTACTAGGGTATGGAATTCTAGCACGAGGTGTTCCTGTAGGATTAGATGGATGATTGCCTACAGGTATCTGATAACCATAACCACTAGAAGACTGAACGGTAACAGGTTGTGCCCCCAAGGGTTGACCTGAACTAGATGGGGGATTTACCATATTGGTATGGGTGGGAGGGACAAAAACAATAGATGTTTCTATGTTAGAGGTCTACCCTTGACTAGGTACAACTCCGATATCAGATAACGTAGGTCATGCTGGGGGTTTCCCCCCGGCATTCAAAGGTACTAACGAAACAGGAATTGAGAGTTGGGCCCCAGATGCAAAAGACTTGGGAGGATTTGGAACAGACATAACATAAGAGGTCAGAGGGGTGGAAATTTGAACTAGGTTGCGAGGTGTCAACGGACGATCTATAATTGGTTCGATGGGTCTCATAGATTTGACGAGTGAACGATATCCCCTAGGAACAGATGTGGATCTTGGTAGTGTTGGACCTAAGATGTTATCTATCTACTTATCAATATCCTGTGCACGGAGGATAGCAGCACGGTATTGCCTGTGTTCTTCTTCCAAGTCAAAATAAATTGCACGGGTGCCAAATGAAGCAATGACTTAACCTAGAGGGGTTTCCCAAAATGAAGCATCAGGACCAAAATCCAAACGAGCAACATCATCAACATGTCCTTCCATGGGAGAATGGAACGATGAATCTTTCAGGGAAGGCTGTTGGACCAAGGGAGGTGAGTGTGAAGAATATGGTACTCCACTTTCCACCACCACATTATCTCCCACATGGGAGGTGGTAGCAGCTCTTTGGTCGATAACTTCCATATGATTTTCTCCTGAAACAAATATAAAATCAGGTGGCAAGACCCGTACTCTTCTGGACTATCTTAAATTAGCCAGTTTGTACAGTTCCTATCTAACCTAGGGTCTGAAAATCTAGAAAAAACACACCAAAATACTTCCCTACTCAAACTATAGGTCAAAACAAGTAGACTTAAAATGACAGGAGGAGTTCAAAATTCAGGTCTCTCACTAGGATTGTCAAGCAGGTTCCACTCGTGATATACCTCGAGGGTACGTGCGTAGTAATCTTTGCGAATGCTATTTTCGGTGTATGGCTCCAAACAATATGGCCAAAGGGATTTTCTTGGATAGATAAGGTACCCTAGTGGGGTCTCTCGATATACTCAAGGTACGTGGGAGCTCGAATCGGTAGTAGTGTTGTCTAATGCATAACCATACACTAGGGGCCTTTTGATATACAATTGAGTACATGAAGTACATTTCTATATACCTCAAGGGTGAGTGAAAGGCTGTTTGATATACCGACGGTACGTGGACGAACTGTACGAGTCCCAGAATGTAATGCTGACAAAATAACGATAGCTCCTATGTTTTACGACGCCCAGACACGTCTCTAACCTATCACTCAAGTTACTACGTAAATTTTAACCTATAACTACCATTAATTTTAACTTGTATGGTTAGGTGAATTCATGATGTTTTGACAGAAAAGTAAAACCATGCAATATTCTTGTGCAAATGTTGACTTTACCATTCAATATGCCTACTTACAGGAGGGAAGAGAGTGTTTTTCATTTTGTTTCAAAACCAAAAATCATTCCAATCAACAGTCATGAACATCAAATCAAAGGCAAGCAAACATTTTTACAAACCAAATTCTTCTTTTTGAAAGCAAAATGAGAAGGGTGAGAACCTCTTTTGCTAAAAGAAAAACACCAAGCACACCTATATGCCAATGCACTCTAACTTTTCAAATTTCTCAAAAACATAAGCAAATCTAACTTAAAACTACCATTTTTTATTATTATTATTTTGATTGAGATAGTCCTATATGCATGAGAGATGAAAGAGCATAAAGGTACTAAAAGCTTGTAAATCCAATCAAAAAGCCCAAATCCAACGCTCACATATGATGTCCTAATCTCAAGAAAAACTTTTCTTTTTTGAAGGAAAGAAAAAGAAGTTTACTATGCAAGCAAGAAATGAAATTTAGAAGTTAATCTAGTGTTCTTCTTTTAGCATATGCAACGAAAAGAGACTTCAATGACCACCCTAACTTTCAGAAAACAAGAAATCCTTCTTTAAGCACAACCAACAAGCAAGAAGTGGATGAACAATAAAAAATACTAAACAAACTTTTGAAATTCCACTCAAATCAATCTTAAACCATTAAAGCAGCAAGCCACACACATCAGATTCAATAACACAAGCCTGATAACAAAATTGAAAGCAATCACAATTCCAAATTTTTACAAAGAAAAATGAGGAAGAAGAGTTTTGGACTAATGCCTACCTAGCACCGCGCTTCGTAGGTGTTGACAGAGCATTTCCAAGACATCACCACTCCTCATAAATAAGATACAGGCGGTGGCACTGCTTACTGCTCACTATGTTCAGGTGGTGGCACCGCTCCTCGTACAAAGCATGGCCGCAGTTTTCTGTAGATGGCCAAAACAAAAAAGAGAACAGTGGATCAGATCAGAAAAGACTAGATCAAGGAAAATACTGTCGAAATGAATGTGGTAAAAAAGCATAAAAGACCGAAATGACTCAGATTTGAATAGATCTGGAAATTTCAAACCCAAATAATACAAATTAGAAAGTAGATCTGACTAAAAGGAGTTGAAGAAAACGAAGCCTAGATTTGGACAAGAGTTGCAGACTGAGGAAGATCAGAACAACTGAACACAATTCCCCAGTGGAGTCACCAGATTCGTTAGCTGGAATATTTCACCTCCTGTGGATAGAAAGGTGTTCCACTGGTCTAAATGGTTTAGATCTAGAACAAATAGGTCACAGAGGCTGATAACTCTCCCTAGACGCTATAGATATTTGGAATACAAGGCTTTGACAATTCACCTGCGTACCTGCAATCAAGCTCAACATGAAACAGATCAATGCAACCAGAATATGATCTACTAATCGATGCTAGTGACTAAGGAATCTAGCAATATATATCTAAAATCAAACATCAACAATATATATGGGACAGAAAATCAACTTGCATTAGAAATATGAAGAAGTTTACAACCAAGCCTTAGTGTTGACATGCATCTCCATGAAACCAGCTCTTCATCCAAAAATATCTGACTCTAGCTCTCTATGCTCTCTCCAAATGATCTTGGGCCAATAATCAATCCAACAGCATAACAATACCTTCAAATTTTCTCCCCTCAACCATGGCTATGAGCTCATATTTATAGGGCTTTAATGGATAGAGATGGTTGAGAAATTAGTGGGTGGGGTGGCCTCTAAGATCCTAGGATGAGGGATCTTGAGGTCAACTAACCCACAATAGTAGGGATAAGGCAGTACATGGGGCTTATCATCTAGAAGCCTCGAGAAACTTATCTTTTTCCCTTTTTACCCAAGGTACCGCGCTTCTCCTTCTATGATAGAGCGGTTCTGGTAATAACCGCCTATGGACCAAGGGAAATGGGCGGTGGCACCGCTTGTGGACAACCAATGAAAGGAGATACGATCAGGGGTACCACTCCTAGATAAAGGGGTAGGAGCGGTGCTAGGAAATTGTATGATAGATTGATAAAAACCATTTAGTTTCCACTCCAGAAGCTGGGATTCAGGGCAAGTAGGTATGCCAAATGTCTTATCACATGCTGGTGACATTATTTTGGTATAACAATCAAAACTAAGCTCATATAGAACTATAATTTATTCTGTGAGACTCATCCTAGTGCTGTACGTATGGAGGCAGAAAAACTGTTAGACACTATGTTTTCCTAGTTGAAGATGGTGCCTTGAGTAGCCACACAGAAGATTAATGGTACCCAACCTATTTTGAAATTTTTTCCATTGGCTCTTCTAAATATCCTGTTTAACATCAACACTATCAATCTGTATGGAGTACGAAGGCTTGTAGTTTCATACTCCCTGGAAGGCCTTGTACGAAAATTCTTTCTTGGGATCATCATCGTCTTGACGGTTTCCACAACATCTAGATTAATGTCTTTCAACCATCCATCCTATTATCTCTGAGCAAGGGAAAAGATCTGGAAGTGTGGCCACCTTCATGATTTATTATCTTTTGATATTAGCATATATAGGTAAATCCTCCAATCCGCCATTTGGGAAATTTTGATTGGAGATAATTCAGTATATTTCCCCCCATTTGTATTCAAGATCAACACCCGTGATGGATTTGGTATCCTCATAGATAACCTCGACCTGGGTTATGATCTCCACTTTTGGTTCTTCATTTGTTGTTTGCACCTCTTTTTCTGTTTCTGAGGCATGTTGTTATGCAGATGATGAGCCTATGTTAATCATACAATAATGTGTTAAATTTAGTCTATTCACACATATAAATGACAAACTATATACTAAAACCAACAATTGATGTTAACCAGAACATTTACCAAATCATCATAATTCACGTTACCTAGCCTTGCTTCCACCCAAAAAATGTGCTTTCTATATATGAGGATATAAACCATAAATATTTCAAAGGTGGTTCAGATACAAAATACAGGCAAAACTTTCACTGCGCAAGCCCTAGGGTTTTACTACGGCCTTACATCCATAGGAATCAATACTAATGACAGGAAAAAACCTTGAAAATGTCGGACTGTTATCCCCTTGAATGAACAAACTGGGTCTTCGCCCATAATAAAAAATCCCTCCCCCGATGTCCCATGAAAACCTACTACGCTCAACCAATGATTTTGCATCTACCATAATATGGTGGAGAAAATGAGGGAGCAGTGCAGATGGCGAAATGCTCATCTGCACCCTGCCCTCTTTCTTTCAACAAATGTCAGAGGAAAACTCATGGCAGACTGTGGATAAAGAAAACCAAGACTGGAAGGTGAAAGAAAACAACGACCACAGCTAAAATGAACAAGGGAAAACCCCACATAAAAAATAAATGACCACTGCATTCTTCAAATAACCCCCCATGGAACAAGAAAACAAACTAACCCTATCAAGTCATTCTAAAAAATGCTAAGTGACAGGATAAGAGAAAATATCCTACCTAGAAACTTTGAAAATGACCTAGAGGATAACAATCCCTGCTGGCAAACCAAATGCTTAGATACTGACAGCTTCGCGGATCCAATTCGATACCAATACAGTGAATAATGACCATAGAAATTCCTTTGAACACAGGTGAAAAGAATAGTCTCAGATGGGAAAATGCCAAACTTGCGTCAGAGACAAACCTGCTATTGGATGTGAAATATTTGAATGGTTTATAAAGAATGGGCTTGAAATATCAGGCAAAAAATGTTGAAATGGTTAAGAAATACTTAAAAAAACGTTGGCAGGCCAGGAAACTAACCTCGCGTTGTCATCGAAAATCACTATGGGAAGACATCGGAAGCGCTTTGGACTCCACATCCTCAACACTGTCCAGATAAAGAACTAGTATTTTGGAACATTTCACAAGAAACAACCGACACAGTGGATGGAAATATGACAAAGTTCCACGGATATCGGAAAAGGATAGAACATGGGCGATCCGGTGCGTCAGAACAGATCTGGACTAATCTCTTGGAGCTCTCGAAAAATGTTTTCCTTTGCGATAGACTAGGGAACATCCGATACGTCGAAAGGACTCTTCAGAATGCATTTGATATAGAACAACGAATTTCTATACCACTGTGCTTCCGATACATTGGAAAGACTCTCAAGAGTACATCCGATATAAGGAAAAAAACTTTCTTTTTTGCCAAACTTTTAAGTCATGAAGCAAATATTGGTGAGATAAGATAGACTTTCCAATCCTTCTTAAAAATAAAAGGATAAGGGCAGCCCTAAAAATCAAAATTATTTTGGGGGGGAAGTTACAGATGCAACAATTGATGACTAACTGGCGAACACAGATCTATGGACAACTGAATTTTGAACAAAGACTGTTTTAAAGTATCTTGTTAGACAATTTTACCATATTTCTTTAAGATGCCCATATTTTCTAGAATACAAGATTTATGAACTTTTAAACATTGATTATGGTCCAATGGGATAATAGAACCAGGATTTCCAAGTCTCTATAACTCTTCTGAGACCAAGACATGAAGTTTATTTTACCTCTGCCTTCGGATAGCTTCCAACTTAGACACCACATGATTGTAACAGATGGTGAACATATACATTCGTTTGTTCCTCATTCCCATGCCATTTTGCATTCTTTTGATGCTTCTGTACTTTTTTCCTTTTGAGTCCTCCCTGATTGATTTCTTTCTGAAATTTGGTTCAAGTTCTTCTATCTATAATGTCCTTTTGTGTGAGAGGTATTTGATTTCAGCTCACGGACAGAGAAGAACTTTTAAGCAATCTTATTCAAACTAATTTTGTTCAGTATGTCTTTTTGATATATGCTTTCTTCTTGGGAGACATGAATCTTTTAGCCTTTTGGCTTTCATTTGTGGCATGGGATCATTTAATTATAATACAACTGCTTACCTTGCTTCCTCTCGATGGGTATTTTTCTATTAGGTTCCTAGGACAGACCTTAGTGTGAAGTGAATGGAGACTCAAAATAGTATTCTGGACTTTTTTAACCTTAGTTATTTTACAGGGATTAAACAGGACTTCAATGTGTTCATAATCTATTCAGATAATCTGCTAATATTAAAGGATCCTTAAGCATGATGTAAGTGCAAATAGCAAGCAGTCTTGGGTCAAAAGATTTTAGTTTATCCAGAACTCTGATGAACTCCAAAACCAAAGGTTGTGCTGGTTTATTGAAACATAAGGTAAATCCAAAAATACAAGAAATCAAACTCTAAGAAAGTAAAAATGTAAATCAAGCAGAACTAATCTAAATAAAGCAAGGCGAAAAACAATCAAACGTTTATTTATGTACAAAGAAAACTCTAAAAGCATTAAGAAAAATATGGTTTGAGAACTAAACCATTGACTGGCAAGTTCTCTTCCCACCCCTGTAAATATTGCAATTTATAAGTTGAGGGGCCTAACTTCTCTGCAGTCTGAAAAGGGCCTATCTATAATTGATGAAATTTAGTGTGCTTTCCCTTCTCATCATGCGGGTGATCCCATTTAAGAACCAAATCACCTACTTCAAATTCCTTCTTTCCGGCTTTGTGCTTATCAAACCATCTCTTCACAATTTCATGTTGATGTTTAAACCTCTCTCTTGATTTGGATCTAGACTCCTCTAACTTTAGTAGATTATTGATTCGGTTTCACAGCACTTCATTGTCGGTTCCTGTGGAAGCTTGGGCTAGTTGAGAGGATGGTAACAAGGTATTAGGAGGAAGGATAGCTTCTTTCCCATAGATGAGAGTGTAGGGTGACACACCTAAGGAGTTCTTGGGTGTGACTCTATCAGCCCAAAGTGCATTAGGAAAAGCTAGGTGCCAACTCCTTTGATTTTCTATGACTGTTTTCTTCAAAATCCTAATGAGGTTTTTATTTGTAGATTCCGCTAGACCATTACCTTGTGGTTAGTAGCTAGAAGAATAATGTAGCTTAATCCCTTTTTCATTTGCAAATGCAGTCTATTTAATAGATGAAAAATATGAAGCATTATAAAAGACTAAGGAAATCAGGTCCCCAAACCTGATCATAATATGGTATTGCAAGAAGTCCATAACTGCATCTTCATTCACTTTTCGCAATGGAATGGATTCTACCCATATGGTAAAATAGTATGTTTCTGTCTAGATGTACTTATGCCACAATGAATAATTTGGATTGATCTCTCCGATAATGTCAATTTCCCATTGCTCGAATGGTTCTGAAATAATAACTGGATTTAAAGTTCATGCTGCCTTTGCTTGTCTTTCCCCACTCCTTTGACAAGTATCACATTTCCTAACATGAGTGTGAGCATCTTTAAACAAATTCAGCTAGTAATACATGACTCTTAAAATATTGTGTTTTTTTGTATCTCCTGAGAAATGACCTCCAGTAGGTCCATCATGTAGTTCTACCACAACCTTATTTGCGTCTTCTTGTTCCAAGCATCTGAGAAAAACTCCATCGTAGTTTTTCCTAAACATCACTCCATCAATAATATGATATGAAGCTGATTTTAAGTGTAATTCTCTCCTTTGCTTGGGATTCCAATGTTTCAACAAGTATCCTTCTTGAAGATAATGAGCTAAGTCTCTATACTAGGATTCTAGAGCTGTGAATAAAGGACATACATCCACCATGTGTAATTCATCTTCATTATCTCAGTTGTTATCTTCATTGTATTGACTCTCACCCATTAATATACAGAGCCCTTGTCCTTTTACTATGGTTTCTGGTTTGAATTCTAGATCGTACACTTGCAAGTTTGTTACCCAGTTACCTCTTCTTTCTCTTAACTCTTTCTATACAAAAATAGATCGGACTGTCAGGTGTGGAACTATCACTTTGGTATGGTTCTTAAGGACATACAGTTTGAATTGCTTCACCACCTTGAAAACTGCATAAGCTTTCTTATCAACTGCGGGATAATTCAATTCAGCCCCTTGCAGACTAGTGCTCATAAACGATACGGGGTACTCATCTCCCCCTTCTTTTTTCTACGTAAGTGCGGTTGCTAATGAATCATCTGAAGCAAAAGCTACAAGATAAAATATTTTTCAAAATTGGGACTCTTAAGTGATGGTGCATGAGCTATGGATGTCTTGATATTGTTAAATGCATCCTTCTCTAGATCAGTCCACTTGAATTGAACACTTTTCTTGACCATTTGTTGCAAAGGTTTGAATATTTGAGCAAATTCTAGCACAAACCTTCGCACAAAATTGATTTTCCCCATAAAAGATTGCATACCTTTTTTATTATGGGGTAAAAAGATATGTTCTATTGCTTCAATTATTTCTAGGTCTATTGAGACCCATTTTTTTGAAATAACATGACCCAATAGCTTTCCTTCGGTAACAATGAACACACATTTCTTAGGATTTAAAGAAATGCCATATTTTCTACAATGTTCGAAAATATGTTTCAAATGAAATGCATGTTCTTCTCTCTTCTTATAAAATATCGTGAGATCATCTAAATAAACTACGACACTCCGTCCAATCAGACTGTGAAAATCTATATCCATATCCCTTTGGAAAGTTGCTCCAGTGTTAACGAGTCCAAAGGGCAGTCTTCTATATGCAAAAGTCCCACAATTGGTTTTGAAGGTGGTCTTGAGCCTGTCTTCCTCTACTACTATTAAGTGGTTATAGCCTGAGAATCCATCTAATAGAGAAAACAACTCAGAACCTAAGACCATTTGTAATATATGTTCCATGGGTGGGATAGGGTAATTTTCTTTATCCAATGCACGATTTAGATTTCTGAAATCAAGACAAAGTCTAATATCTCCAGACCTCTTTCGTATTGGCACTAAATTTGAAACCCATTTTGAATGTCTAACCTTGAATTTGATCTTAGCATCCAGAAGCTTTTTCACCTCACTTTGAATTAGGGGTTCTAGTTTGGGATGCATATTTCTCAGAGGTTGCTGATAAGGTTTGAATCCAAATTTGATTGGAATAACATGCTGTATAATTTTGGTGTCATAAGTTTTGAGGTCTTCGTAGGTACAAGCGAATACATATTTGTATTGTCTGAGTAAACTGATGAATTTTATCCTCTCCCCGGGTGAACAACACTTCACCAAATTCACATATTCGGGTTCAGCCTCTGAACCTAGATTTATCAGCTTGAATTGCAAAGATGAATTGTGTGTCTTGACATTTGCTGGTTTTCTAAACTTGTTGTCTAGATCAAACATCTGTTCCAAAGTTACGACTACTTGAGGAATAAAATTTACATTCTGGAGATTTGCTTGATGCTCCTCATCATCTATTATGTCTCCTTTGAATGTATCATCATTCATTAGACATTCCAATATTTGTTGATCATCATCAAACACCCTCATATTGGTGATATTGTCTAGAATAGAAGGCAAAAAGGAAATTCAATTGAACATCTGTTATTCGTAGGTACCATCCTTGCAGCTGAAGTAGCTAACAAGTCAGCTGTTGCATTTTTTACTTTAGGAATTGAAGAGATATTGAATGCATCAAAATTTGTTAATAAATCCCATATTTCATATTGATAAGCTTTCAAATGTGGTGATATGCAATGAATTTTTTTTTGAACTTGTTAACAATGATTTCAGAATCCCCGTATACTTTTAGTTTTTTTACTTTTAATTCCATTCCTTTTTCAATCCCTGGACTAATGCTTCATACTCAGCTATGTTATTTGTGCACTCAAATTCTAATCTACATGAAAGAAGATATTTAGTTTTCTTTGGATCGATCAGGACACAGCCAGCTCCTGATCCTTCCATGGTTTTGGAACCGTCAAAATAAAGAATCCAATTTTTTTCTACCCCTACTGAATTTGAATTACTAACTACATATGAGAATAACTCTACTATATTATAGTCAATCTTATCATCTCATGAAAAATGAAGGAGATCGGGATAGATATCTGATATGTCATTGGCTCCTTCATCTTTATAATTTCTTGGTTCAAGCTCAAGAAAATAGTTTCCAAAAACAAAATTAACTGGTTCATTATTTCCCTCCAACTGAGTTACGTTGTGTTTCATCTGAGGTTCCCTTAACACCTTTATTTGTTTCTAGAAACCTTTATAAGGTAACCATACATGTGACCAATCTGAGGCAACATATCCCTTCAATTTTTCTAACCAATCACGGCTCAAAACCAAACCATATGCATCCGAGATATCTGCTACAACAATGTCTATATACTAACAAATCCTCTGATCTGTTGATAAACGTAGCAGCACATCTTCATTTCTCCTACCAATTTCATCGTAGTCCTATCCAATTGGACAACTTGACCTGTAGTTCGCTTAGGTTGACCATTTATTTTCTTGCAAACTAAAATTGGCATGACATTTAATGATGATCCAGATTCCACCAAAAAATTATGCACGTTGTAATCAAAAATTTCACAAGTAAGGAGGAATGTTGCAATTCTGTATTTAGACTTTCCTCCTAAACTTGCTTCACCAATATATTCATTAGCTTGTTTATCATTCTAGGGTTCTTTCATAGGTGTCTCAAGTGCCTTCAAAATCTTTTCATTTTGTTGGGGTAGATTACACATTTCAAACAAAGAGATGTTTGCTTTAGTATTTGTAATATATTCTACAATGTCATATCCCATTTCATGTTCCATGGAATTCTTCCTTACATTCTCCACTTTGTTTTCTATAGACTTAATAGGCATATTGGTTGTCTCGGGGCTTTGGCCCGAGTTGACAAACTCTGGTATATTAACAGTTTGTGTATTATTTTTTATTTTTTTCATGTTTTCCTGAATTTTCTTTATCTTGGGCAGTATCATGTTATCCTCTTTCAATAATCTCTGACTCCTTGTTGTAACATTCATTTCTGGTATTTCTTCTTCCTCAGTGATATCTTCATCCTATATATTAAACATGGAAATACAATCCCATAAAACCAAAGTGTCTTCTTCTTGAGTTTATGTCAGTTCATGACCTTTCTCTTTCTCATCCATAGTTTTCATTAACTTGGAATCTAATAACTGGTTCATCACTGAGGTCATAGAATTTATCCACTGTGGGCAATTTTTTTCAAAGTGAGGCTGCTAATGGAATGTACAGAAATTATCCATTCCTACCTCTATCAAATTCATAGCCGAGGGACTATGTGAGGGAGGCTTGGTGTCAAAACCCCAAATTGTCATAAAAATTTAAAATTTTTAAGGTAACTAAAATGTTGAATACACAGTTTACTAACTACTAGCGGTTAGCGAAAAATGAAATAGTCTTTCAAATTAGTATTATTCATTTTTATAAAAAATAGCAATTACAATTCTTATTTTCATAATGTATATAAGTTTGACCTGCATTTAGATTACTTTCAGTTTTACTAATAAATTTACCTTTTTCAAGTAGGTGAAATCTATCTTTGAATTCTTGGGCTTACTTAGCATTTATGCTAACACAGATGGATCGATGGTTCTTATAGGTTCAACAGGTAATGAGCGATCAAGTAGAAGTTTAATTCATAAGTAGCAAGAAATATTTCTGTTGCATGTTAAACTACTAGTAAATAAACTGAATATTTACAAGCAAGCTCTTATGAGGTAAAGTATTTTGTCTTCTATAGCTTTTGTTTCTAAGGCAATATTCACATTTAGATATAAGATCATTATTTTATCATACTTAGTGGAATAAAAGATACTTACTCTGAGCTTAGTACTCATATTCTTTGAAATACGTTCATTTCTATTTTCACATACTTATATCTCAATTGTTGTGTTCAACTTTGTTGTCTCTTATTCAAGAAAAAGTGCCTATCAGTCTCGATAGTAACGATCTCTAATAGAGTACAAGTTTTTGTTTTGTCTTTTCTTACTATCCCTCAAGGTTATTAACCTAATGTTTGTATTATTGTAATTATATACCAAATCCCTTAATTCATATTGTTCCAAGATAACTATTGTTTGCATCCTATAGAATTCTTCTTCTTGGAAGTGTCCATGCCATTATAAATTTGGTTCTTGTAGTTTTGGGTACGTCGTATTAAAATTGAATACTACTTACCATTTCTTTCATAGGTCCAAGGTAATTATATTAATATTGTTATTTAATAATTATAACCCTTGGGCATAGTTTACTTCATGGTAAAATTTACTATTATCAAGTCAGCTTACTTATAATAGTTGTAGTTTATAATAAATTTTAAGGTAGAATTTTTCTACTTAAAAGCTTCTAATCTGAAGTCTGCACTACATGAAACCATTGTGTCCAAGATTCTTATACTATGCTAAGAACGAGCGAACAAAAACAATCACAACTATCTTTGCCAATAATGATAGGATCTTTTATTATGATTATTATGGACAAAATTTAGCATACAAACCATTATTTGTAAATGCTTATTGATGCTTGTTTACTTGTCATATTTTAATTACTTTTACTCTTATAACGGAATTCCTTAATTTATACTAACCCTAAACCATTGGTTTTGAATAATATGGTTTGAACTTCAATATAATAAGTCATTATCTCAACACCGTTTGCAAAGTGTACATACCAAAAGTTACTTGCAAAAACTTCAATGTATGGTCGACTTTGGGATTGTATCGATGACAAGTATAACCATGCTCTAAGGTCAACGTTAGATATCATTATATTCAAATATACAAGCCTTGATACCTTCGATTTCCACGATATCGTTGTACTTAGTGCATGCATAAAACTATATTTTATATTTGTTGCATTGTTGTTTAAATATATATGCAATAATAAACTGTTTGTTGAACACGCAGATGAACTATAGAATTTGACCCTTGCATGGTTTAAAGATTTGGAGGGCACGTTGGCACCTCTCGTCCATGCATTGGTGACTCTTAAAGGCTAGAAACCCTATTCATTTGTCATTTTCCTCCGGGGTTATTGTTGAACTATGGCTGCTCTGTGTATTTGTCATGGAAGCCATTAGAAACTACTTCTTTGTCTTGCTTACTCTGTGGCTTGGATTTATTCTTGCTGTAGTTTCCTTCCTCAGTCTTTAGCTTGTACATTGTCATTGTTGTGCATCTTATGGTGCGAGTAGTTACTATTTGTGGTGTTTTGGCTCTCGTCCAGTCCAGGGTTTCAGTCTTGTTTCTCTTGCAGCTCGTCACGGCCTGTGAAGTTGAGCTTGATAACTTTGTCTCCATTCCAGGTCGACTTAGAGATTGATTTAATCCTCTATGTAAATTTATTGAAGCTAGTGATAGTTTCTTTGTTGCTCGAATTCTCTCCTTCAGGAAGGTAATGACAACTCATCTTCTTTTAGTTCGAAAACTGTTAATTAATATGATAACAAAGTTAGGGTTTTTATGTTTTAAGCTGAGCTATTAACTAATTCTCGAATAAATACTTGTACAGGAACCTGTGACCGTTCCAAGATTTGGTGGAAGAAAAATGATGGTCGACTTCAGTGGTCCATTTCCCCAATCCAGTAAGCCCTAAGTTCAAAAATGGGTTTTTACCCTATTTGTAAAAAGGGTTGTTGATGGAGATAATACAGGGCTTGGAAGCCTGTTTCGGTTTCTCACTAGTTAATAGGGTTTTTTTTTAAGTGATAATGTTTTACAGTTATTACTTGTAAACCCTAGCAGTCATGCTGGGTAATTCCGGCCTTTGAGCCGTGACACATATGTAGCTTTCTTGACTTGTAAAAAAAAGAGTTACAGTGTTACGACTTAATCATACTCTGGTTTTTAAATTAAAAGGATTTTCTCCCGTATTATAGTTTTAAGTGACTCTTGTTTTCTATTTCTATTTTCATTAAAATTTTCACTTGTAATTGTTAATACTGTAAGTTTTGTTTTCCTCCTTAACTGTCAGTGAAAAGCAAATATTGTTAGTAATATTTCTTGTAAGTAAATGTTGTTATTGTAAAGACTGTATGTCAGTCGTAATATAAAATTTGTAATTTTATTCTTACCTGTTCAGAATATACTAATTAGGGTTTTAATGGAATGAAACCCTTGTATAAATATACTTTTAATTTATTTATTAATTGAACACTGTTAATGTTGTTTCTATTTGGTTAATACATGAGTATTGAAGTTTATTAATCTGCTTATGAAGTATTTTTAAGAAAAGTAAAGAGTTTATAAGAATACTTAAAAGTTCTTAAGACTCGACTGTAACTAGCCTAATGCATAGCTAATGCATAAATTATAGTCTTATATATTTATTTGTTTATACTGGTATTAAAGACTACGTTTATAAAAGGTAAAAGATGAACTGGGGTTTCGACCCTCATGCTTAACTTGCACAGGTGATGAATTTGTCTGTTAAATAATTATTTATTTACTAAGTAATTTCTTAATTTAATTCTATTTATTGTTTACCTTTAAATTTATATTTGTTTACTATTCTATAACTTAGTAAATATTCAAAGTTTTATAAAGATTGAAATATTAACTCCGTAACTTTGATTACTTCTTATTAATAAAGGTATAGTAAACTTAATCCTATTCTAGTTTATATTAAATAATAGTTTAAGATAAAAGAATTAAGTGTGGTTAATACCTTGTTTAGATACTTAACTGTATCTTCTATAAATTTTATTGTAACTCAATTATAGTCTTACTATTTCTTTTCCAACCTTTTTATCTAATTATATTTAGTAGACAGTAAGCAAATATAAACCATAACACTGTTCTTTTCATATTAACTTTAACATTGAATAAATAACTCTGTTAACTACAGATATAGAATCCTATCTTTATTTTCATTCTCTTATGAATTTCTTTCATCTATTTAAAGCATTCTAACAGTGCTAGAGTACGACCTGGTTTTTAGGTGTGGAAAAACACAGTCTAGAAATTTTATTTTCTTTCTAATACATTACTTTTCTAAATCAACTTCACATCTTAAACAATATGATAAAATACTAACACAAACATATCAAAAACTAAACTGTTAACATTCACATAGCGGTTACTAAGATTTTTTAACCAACACAGTAAAATAAAATAACTTGGAACCTATTGAGGATAGACGACAACATATTTAGGAGGTCGTTCCTCCCTACCAATCTCCTGGAGAGTGCTCAAACAACGCTTCCTTAGGACCCTAGAGCCTATTCCTGGTCTTCTTGGCTGAGAACTGGTGGAGAATGCAAACAATAGAACCCTCTCTCAATTGACTAGTTCAACACCTCAACAAAACACTCTGCCCTCAGCAGTATAATCTTTTAGCTTAAAATCTGCACTAGATCAATCAGTAGTTATCCCCTCAAACAATTTCCTTCCATTGAATTTCACTGAAGTACATACATTTATCCTGAATGATCACTTTTCTAGAAATGAGCAGCCTCAGCTCTCTTCAATGGGAATTTTTATAAATATTGCCTAGGTCTTTTGGGTCAATTTTCATTAATTGAGCCACCTGTTCTGATTCCACTTTCTTGGGGAATCATGACCCCAAATGTAGGTAAGTTGCCACTTGCAACAGTTGGAAGTGGTTTGAGGATGCTGCCACATGTCAGTTTGCTCTCCACCCAGTCTCCTCCACCAATTTGACTAGTAAACACTCTTTTAACAGCTCTCGTAAGCTGTTGTCTCCTCCTTCATTTATTTATAAATAAAATATTCAAAATTTACATTCAATATCCTTGACCCTGTTGAGTCATCAATTACAACTTAGCATAAAATTTAACATATTGTCCTCAAATAATATAAAATTGTTTTTGCAAAATTGGGGCATGTGACACTTGGGTTGACCATTATCATCTCTCTTTTTATAATAAGGTTTGTATTGTTTATGGGCCTCCTTCTCCTTTTCCAGATCAATTAATCTATTTGACAATTTCTACATAATTTTTACCACACCATCTAATTCTTGTGACCGCTCATCTTTAGGCTTAGTTAACAACAGAGGATTTTTGTTCCCATAAGTTTTTCTTCTGATTGTACAGGATATTGGTCTATACTATCCATTTCAGCTTCCACCTTCTTAGTTTCTTCATAAGTCTCTACTAAGGTGGGATTAACTAATCATTTGACAAACATGGCTAGTTTAGGACCAAGAGCTGAGGTGTAATACTCGATTAGGGTGTTCTCAACGGGTTTTGTAGTTGCATCAAAGCTATTCATGTAGGAAGCAAACCTCTGAGTGAAGTTATGTACCCTTTATTTATTTTCTGTATTTAGGGAAATCAACCCTTTCATTAAAGCAACATGGGTTTTATGGATTCCATATTTGTTTCTAAAAAATCTCTCAAAGGTATTCCAATGTGTAATTTAATTTTCCTATAGGGAAAAATACCATGAGGCTTTTCTCTTGAGAGTATGCAGGAACAATCTGCAGACTATGTCTTCATGTTCTATTGCTTGTAAACCTTCTAGAGCTAGATAAAAACTTTGCAAATGATCATCCACAAGAATTCCTTCATTTGGTTCAAACTTGGGCAATGGCTTGTCAAATTATGAGGCATGGCATGCAACAGAGGGGTAAGGTTTAGAGGACATCTATCCCTCCAAGAAAGTGGTGGAGGAGGCTGATTTTCCTTCACATTGTCCATGATTTTGAGTGGATATTGAGGAGGAGACTGGATAGGGGTTCGAAAAGGTGAGCAATGAGGGGAATCTGGTCCCAACTGATCTAGAGGTTATACAACTTCTTGCAAGGTTGATTCTACCAGTTCTTCAAGGTCTTCCACTAATACTGAGTTCTCCAAGTAGGTACGGTCCTTCTTACGAAACTGTCTTCTAGGAAAAGCATGAATAATGGGTAATCCTCCAATATTCTTTATGTATGCCCTTGTAATCCTCCTTAAATCATCAACCACCTCGTTATCAATGGGATAGAGATACTTTGTGAATTTTTCTTTAGGACTAGGTCTTTGAGGGAAACTGGTTTCAGAACTATCACCAGTGGAGTATTCTCGAGAAAACAAATTTCCTCAGACATCCCTGCATTGGCAGCCCTCCTTCTAGCACCAAAAATGTTGAGGACTGGAAAATCCCAGGTAACAATAGTAGGGATTATCCCCAATAAGCGTTCCCAAATAGATATTTATTATTTGGTATGGGGAATCCATCCAGTTTGCGGTCCGGCTACCGTAGTTCAAGTAACGGTTAAAGCTTGTTTCACCAATTGCATCCCAGTCCACCTTTTAAGAGTATTTTTAAATTTAATATTTATGTATGATTTGCAAGTGCCTAATTAAGTGCAATTGATAGAGATAACAAAGAGTTCGCAATGTGATGCACAGGTTCTTACCTCTTGTCTTACCTCTTTTACTTCTAAATCATAAACAAAGAACAACTTATGCTAATGTTAACTAATTCTATCTAACCTCTCCCTAGGAAGAAATATTGTTGTAACGTCCTCGACCCTCCAACCGACGAAGAGGATGCTACCATGGCATTAACCATCCGGGCAATCGCCCCATGAACATGTATGTACAAAAATGCTGAAACAAAATCCTTTGAACTAGAACATGCATACATGATTATTTATCATACAGTGGAAGAAAACATGCATTCATACAAACATTCAACATGTCCATCATATTCATTAAACAATAAATATAAATACAAAGATGAAATGGTCAAGATTACTTATCTCATAAAGAAATCGTCCCGCAACCAGCTACGTCACTGCAACGTTCCACCCAACCATAGGCTAGCATGATCCTAAATCTCTCAGCAATGCTGCCACCCCTGAGCTAGGCATGATTCACCAAGGAATAAGGAACAAGCAGGCTTACACATAACCAAGGATACAGAAAACACAGCCAAGCCAACACAGTTGGGTTTATCAGGCCATCGACAAGATAGCCAAGCCAACATGGTCAGGTTTATCAGGCTATCAAGGAGCTAGGAAAGGATAAATGCTAAGCTGGTGAGCCCATTATAGAGCTAGGAACACCTACACCAGATCTAGCCTGACTTCTAAGACACCCACACACACCCAACACAAGGAATCAGTCCGTTCTCTACTACACAGTCCCTCAGGCCCTGACTTCCCTTCCAGTGCTATTCAAGGGTTGTGGAGAAGAAAGCCAGCCCTCTAGCTCTATCTATGTGGTTTCTAAACACACCAGGTTTATCAAGCAAACCAAGCCCCCATTCCTATCCCAAACACAGTCAGAAGACCAACCACTACATACACGCAGTCACACAAGCGATTCACTACTTGGGCAAGGAAAACAACTCTTGAGTCGTTCTTGGCCCTGCCATGGCCAAAATGACTCCAAAACAACCTACAACAGCCCCAAAACGTATCAATAGACACAGCTCACAACGTGGGGAAAACAACAGTCTGTCCTGGATAGTGAACCCACTGGGGAGACTTACACAGTCCAAATATGGAAGAGGAAATCCTGGTTCTTAGCTGGGCAAAGGATAAGATATACACAAGCCACAAATTGGTAAGGAAAACTTACACACAGTCCCTAAGTGTAAAGATGGCTCTCCACAGGAAAAATCATGGGTGATAGTGACCGAACGGCCCCCAACTTGCTATGTGAGTAACAATAACGCAGAACCCAATGCCCGAGAGAAGATTTACGCTAGTTGCCAAATACAAATGGAAACACACCAGATTTCTCTCTGTGGAAAATGTGAATGACAGTGGAAATGGCTCCCTCTCCTAGCTGCGTGAGACCAAACAGAAAAGAAATTCCTCTGCGTGAGACACATGGCATTTTTCTCGACGTGAGGATGAACAGCAAGGGAGAGTCGTGAGTGGGAAGTGCGGGAGAATTTTTTTTTCCTTTGCACCATCATGGGAGAGAGTGGAAAATCATGGAGAGTTTGCTTCCTCTACCCCAACGTGAGGTCTCCCTTCGCTGGTGGAGTGTGCGGGTGGGCAGGGACTGATAATCCTGCCAGCCCCACTCCCAAACAATAACTTCCTCAACTACTCAACAGAACGTTTAAGGTGGTAGTTGGATGAGACAAGGAAAGATGAGTAAAACAAAAAGGGTGGTGACAAATGGATTTTCCCCCATGGGCTCAAGGTTTGACAATTTCCCCTCCTTATCCTTGGGATAATCATGCCCCCTTCTCAATTTAGTTTCCGTGAACATAGCTGGTTGGTTCATTTAATTAAAGATGCATATTTACATGATGACAAAACTTAATATATGACGTGTACCGTGATAGACTATCAGCAACGATTCCAATCGCCAAAACATAACACAAACAAATCGATGGTGGGGATTTTTCCTTTAGCTCCACACCATGATTAATTACAATATATACATCATGTGGATTTAATGCAACGGGGTAAAAAATCGGGGTGTTACAATTGTAATTAATGATGAGTAATGTACGGTAAAACATGCATTGAGAATATTACAGATAGTTGTTCCTATTTCAGAATACATGAATATAAGTAGAAATATAAACAAAGAGATAGCTCATTGTTAGTTCAAACATTAATTACTCAATATATTGTGTAAGCTTCACAAAATAAACAAGAAATCATTCATAACATGGAAATAATTCATAGTTAGAATGATCTCACAGTTCGTAGAAAAAGCTGAAACAGAAGTAATTCCACATTCAACCAATCTATAGCATGCATTTGAGACTTCACAGTGCCTTCTCCAACAGAAAATATAACTTATTTATTATAAGAGGAAGTAGTTCTTCTTACAATAACTTTTCAGAAATATAGCATGAAAAAAGGTCCCTCCTAACATCTATTTCACCTCTATTTATATAGACAAACAAAAAAATGTTGAGTTGCCCCATAGACTTTTGGGCTCCCTCTACTCCGTTTACAAAAAATTGTCTTCTAGTGCATGCACTTAGAAAAAAGGATAAATACAAAATATTACATAATTTTTAATTTGTGAATAAAAACACCCCACGCTTGTGCCTGTTCCCTGATCACTTTGTACTTTGCAAGTTCCAATACGCGAACTGCTGCCTCATGTTTGGACAGTTGGGATTTGATTTCCTTCATCTTGGGAGTACTCTGACTCAAAGCTTCTTCTAACTTAAGTTGGTGACATGATGCTTGTATAATCCAGGTCTCAATGTCCTTTTCACTAACAAATTCAAGTCTTTCTAGGATTTCCTCTCCCTTTTTCCAGCCTCTCCTGCAAATTCTGTAGATGTTCTCCCCTGACCAGGAAAACTTGATCCGGGGTGTCCGTTAGAATCAGGCACTGATTGTGAACTAGTTGTATACCTTTGTAAAACTCCGTGCTCTTTTCAATTGTTTTTTCAATAGCGGTGTTTAATCTGGCCGCTATTATACAACCAAAATTTAGTATGGCTATCTCCATTTTAAGGCCTCCTACTGATTTCTAAGGTAGACCAACTGGAAATTTTGAATGGGTTTATACCCATGCTAACTGATTTTTTACCATCTCTACCACATCTGATAATCTTCTCCTAAATTGTGTTGAGCCAAGCTTTATCTCTTTCAATCTGTCCTCCATTTGTTTCACCTTATACATTTCTTCTGCAAGATTCAACAAGACCTGATTAATCCCCTTTTGTAACATCAAGGCTAAATTTCTGATTGGAGTGATGTCCATATGTTTCTCGTCCACTACTTGCAATCGTTATTTAAGTAAAAGGTTCTGGGATTCCAGCTCCTCTATTATTTTACTTGTTGTATCCCCTTTCTGCACTACTTCCACGATATGCTTCTCTAGGTCTTTCTTCTCTCGTTCAATGATGTTCATTAATAATAATAAAGCATCCTTGTTGGATTGTAAAGTTTGGCATTCTTCCTCGTACTCCTCAATCATACTAAGCATGTATTTATACTTTCTCTTCATACCTTGACCTTCATCTCTTTCCCTTTTTAGGGTTTCTTTCATTTGAGAAATCTTCTTCTTAGATTGTTACAATTCCATCATGATTTTATCAACATTGTCTTCAGTATCTAGGGCTGAGGCTACTCCTGCCTTTTCCACCAGTCTCGGATATTTATCAGTCCCATGAACCACTATCTTCTCAGTCACCATAACTCCCTTCTTTCCTCCAGTGTCCACTTTCTTTTCCATTCTTTGGACAATTATCTTTTTATATTTTTCATAGAATATGGTATTCATATAGGCCACCTCATCTTTTTCCATTGGAATAAAAGGGATTAAATCAATCCCTAATGCTAAAATTGGATCTCCTCCTGCTATGCTACTGGATGGAACAGAAGATTCTACCGGATCATCATAAGACTAAGTTTGCTCCTAGTCTGCATAATCATGTTCCTCTTGCTCCTTTTGCTGAAGCTCCTCAGCTGCTTTCCTGCATGCTCCTTTTCTTTATCAACTGCCTCTAACCTTAACCTCTCATTCTCTTTCTATTTTTTCTGAGCTTCTTCTTCTTAATTTCTCTTCACAATTTCTTCTTCTTCTGCTCTTTTCTCGACTTCTTCTATTATTTTCTTGACTTTTTCTATTTCTTTTATTTTTTCTTATTATTCTACTGCCAACCAATGTTCTGCTTCTCAAGCTAATCTGAGTGCCTCCTCTTGTATTTTCTTGGCAGCCTCCTCTTCTTGCTTCTTCCGTTGCTCAATAACCTTTCCCTTTCCACCAACCGTAGTTATCTTTTGCTTAAAACTCCTTCTCAAAGCTATCATTTTTTTAGTATGTGTACTTGAAATGCACCCCTACTACAGTACAATAATCAGCAACCTTATGTTTGTAGTCATTTCTATGGAAACTCGTCTCGCCAAAGTGAAAATATTCTACCTCTTTCACAAATTCTTCTACACTCTTTACTTTAGAGAACTTGTAACTCCCTATATAAAATGGGACTAGAGGGTACACAACCTTATTTTGTTCGAACAGGAAGTTACCAAATCCATCAATGTATAGTTGTATTACTACCTCCTTGTGAATAACATAATCTGTATCATACTTTGATAGAAGAGAAGGAGCCCTCAATCCACCAAACATCCTCACATACAAACCCTCCTCGATCAAGTAATAATCTCCATTATCTTGCATAACCTTCAAATCCTCTTCAAACATGCAATCACACTCAACAAGGAAAATCAATCTTTACAACATCATGATGAGCTCTTCGCAAATACTCTTGTAATGACTGAAATACTTATGATCCCACAACAACTGATATGCAACATATACAGGAGACTTGTCCTTATCCCATTGGCACTTCAGAGCCGGAAAAGGCTGCGTGCATAAAATACAATAAATCAAAACTAAGCTCATATAGAAATCTGATTTCTTCTATGAGACTCCTCCCAGTGATGCACTTATGCATGTAGACAAACTATTAGACACTATGTTTTCCCAGTTGAAGATGGTGCCTTGAGTAGCCACAAAGAAGATTACTAGTACCCAACCTATTTTGAATTTTTTTCCATTGGCTCTTCTGAATATCCTGTTTAACATCAATGCTATCAATCTATATGGAGGATGAAGGTTTGCATTTTCATACTTCTCGGAATGCCTTGTACGAAAATTCTTTCCTGGGATCATCTTCCTCTTAACGGTTTCCACAACATCTAGATTAAAGTCTTTCAACCATCCTCCAGTAAAATAGTTTTGGGGTGTCGGCAAATTGTAGGCCATGGATACATACATTGGGGTATAGGAAGCATAACCCTGCCCTTCATTATTAGCCAATATCATCTTTGTCACATCTGCTCTGGGAAGGATCCATCCTATTACCTCTGAACAAGAGAAAAGCTCTAGACATGTGGCCACCTTCATGATTGTTGATCTTTCGATATTAGCATATATAGGTAAATCCTCCAATCCAACATCTGGGACATTCTTATTGGATATCATTCATTATATTTCCCCCCATTTGTATTTAGGATCAACACCCGTGATGTATTTGGTATCCTCATAGATAACCTCGACCCGAGTTATGATCTCCACTTCTGGTTCTTCATCTATTGTTTGCGCCTTCTTTTTCTGTTTTTGAGCCATGTTGCTATGCGGATGAAAATATTGTCTTAATCATACAACCCTATGTTAAATTTAGTCTATTGACACGTATAAATGACAAACTGTATACTGAAACCAACAACCAATGTTAACCAAAACATTTACCAAACCATCATAATGCATGTGAACCAACCTTGCTTCCACCGAAAAAAATGTGCTTTCTATATATGAGGATATAAACCATAAATATTTCAAAGGTGGTTCGGATACAAAATACGGGAAAAACTTCCACTGCGCATTCCCTACGTTTTTACTCTGGCCTTACATCCACAGGCATCAATACTAACAATGGGAAAAAACCTTGAAAAAGTCGGACTATTAACCCCTTGAATGAACAAACTAGGTCTTCGCCCATAGCATAAAATCCATCCCCTAGCGTTAGATGAAAAACCTACTGCACATCTACCATAATATGGTGGAGAAAATGAGGGAGCAATGCAGATGGTGAAATGCTTGTCTACACCCTGCCCTCTTTCTTTCAACAAATGTCTGAGGAAAACTCATGGCAGACTACGGATAAATAAAACCAGGACTATCAAGTGAAATAAAACGGTGTCCATAGCTCAAACGAACAAGGGAAAACCCCACATAAAAAATAAATGACCACCACAGTCTTCAAATAACCCCCCAAAGAACAACAAAACCACCTAAACCTATCAAGCCGTGCTAAAAATTGCTAAGTGATAGGATAAGAGAAAAGATCCTACCTAGAAAATTTGAAAATGACCTAGAGGAACACGACCCCTGCTAGAAAACCAAACGCTCATATACTGACAGCTCCAAGTGGATACCAATACGGTGAACAATGACCGTAGAAAGTCCTTTAACGGGATTTTATAGACTTGAACGCGGGTGAAAAGAATAGTTTCGGACAGGAAAATGCCAAAATTACGTCGGAGACAATCCTGCTAATGAATGCGAAAGCTTCGGATGGCTTATAAAGAACGGGCTTGAAAGATCAGGCGAAAAACACCGAAATGGTTAAAAAATACTTAAACAAATATTGGCTGGCCAGGCAACTAACCTCGCGTCGGCATCAAAAATCACTATGGGAATACATCAGAAGCACTTTGGACTCCACATTCACAACACCGGCCAGACAAAGCACTAATATTTCAGAACACTTCACAAGAAACAACCGAAATGGTGGATAGAAATATGACAAAGTTCCGCGGATATCGGAAAAGGATAGAACATGGGCAATCCGATGTGTCAAAACAGATTTGGACTAAGCCCCTGGAGCTCTCGACAAACATTTTCCAATGCAATAGACTAGGGAACATCCAATACATTGGAAGGACTCTTCAGAACACATTCGATATAGAACATTGGCTATCTAGATCACCGTGCTTCCAATATGTCGAAAAGACTCTCAAGAGTACATCCGATGTAAGGAAAACAACTTTCTTTTTTGCCAAACTTTTAAGTCATGGATAAAATCTTGGTGAGATAAGATAGAATTTCCAAGCCTTCTAAAATCTAAAAGGATAAGGTGGGCCCTAAAAATCAAAATTTTTTTGGGGGGGAAGTTGCAGCTGCAAAAAAATCTATGCATGCAATTTACCTCACTAGGATTTGCAGAGAATTAGCATAAGAAGAGAAGAAGAGGAATTAATGAACACACATTAATGAATGATCAATCAATGATAATTGATATTATTAAAATGGTAATACATCCTTATAAATAAAAATAGAGTTTTAGGGAGACAACTCAGAAAGCTCAGAAAGGATGACCTACCAAAATATAGCAAACCCCCATAGGTGGCTAAAGCGCTTCCCAAATATATCAAGGACCTCACGAATTGGCAAACACATGAGTGAGTTGTCAAGATAGATGGAAAAACATGCTAATCCTAGAAAATGGAGATAAAGTCATGAAGGATGGGTTGGAAACAAAGGGACCCATTTTCCTAGTTGACTAGCTTTACCTTATCCACAGAAAAGTTGGAAAAGCCGAATAAAGTAGAATTTGTTGTCAAGTTATACTAATTCTATATTTCCAAAAGATGGTCAAGATCAACCCAAAATCAGAAATAAAGCATTCTTGGGATATATATGGTATGTATTGACTTTAAGGTGCAAGTGGATGCCAACTAATTAAGCTAGTCGGTGAATAATTAATCAAATAATGATTAATTATTTTATCCTAAGTTATGAGTGGGTTTATTATATTTTAACACCCCCGTATAAGTCTGAATTTATGGTGGTATGTCAAAACATATGGATGCATATAGGGTCCAGCAACAAGGCTATGATCACCCTTTAAAAATTACTATGTCCAAAAAGTAGAGGAAAGAGGCAAAACCATATGGGTAAAATCCTCCATCAAGATAGGACATGAGAGGAAAACCAAAAATTTTGTTGATGCTGCTCCAAACTAAATGCTGATTTCTAGAGGAATCTTCTTCTTGGGAAGAAGTGAAATATTCTCACTTGGATCAAAGACAACTGCAGGATGGAAACTAGGACAATGTAGAACAACTGAGATCCAATGATGTGAAAGCTCTTGAGAGTTGTAATCAGCTCCAAGATGATATGATGACTTGAACTTTGAACCAATAGAGATGAAATCAGCTCTAGATAGGTGAAATAATTGTCCAAGCGAATCTATAATGCCTCCCACTTCATTTACACAGAGAGGATATGTGCAAGTGGTCATGTAGGAATAGAGAGAAGCCATAGGGTCAAAAAGCATGAATACATGGGATCTAAGGCTTGATCTAGATTCTAAAGAATCTACAAAGATCACATATAAACATATCAGTAGACTCATGGGAATATACTAGTAAATAATCCTCTATAGTAGAAGCATGAAAGGAGGAAGGAAGGAGATGTTCAAAATCTTCAAGAAGGCTCTGAGTATTGATGCCAAGAACAAAGGAGGATATGGAAAACCACATGAGATCAAGTATGGTAAGTGGAAGGACACTAATAGGACTTGGTATGGCTAATCAAACATCCTAGAATTCATTGGGTTGCACACCATGAATGAGAGAGGTATGCACAAAGTGTGAAGGATCTGGCACATAGATCTCAGAAACTAAGATAGGAGATTTAGAGAACAATGAATGGGTGATAGTATCATCATCAATATCAATAGAAGATCCATATGTTACTTATTTTTCATCATTAGTATCACAAGAATAAAATTCACCTTCAAGAGACACAAAAAAAGATGGCTCTTCAATATTTGCTTCTTGATTGAAGGAGGAAGCATTTGAATCAAAGAGGGTAGCAGCAACATGAACTGTATGAGAGACTTCTTCATCATTATTAACTTCATCATAGAATGTAGAGGCCAAGGAAAATTAAGAGAGAGAAAAAGGGGAGATGATGGGTTCGCTCCATGCTTCATATTCTATTTCCTGCAAACCAAAAGCTTTGTCCAAATTTTTCCAAAGCTCAAATGGATACTCAGCAAAATCTATGAGATGATGTATATTTGGAGACATTTCCAAACACATAATTCTATAAGATCTATCACAATTATTTATTCAATCAATATTCTCTTCATAAGACTCAGGTTCACTCAAAGCACCAATGGAGACATCAAAGAGACATTGCCTCTTCAAGTATGCACTTATCTTTGGCTTCCAATCAGAATAGTTGAAAGGAGATAGTAGAGTAACTTTTGAATACATATTGAAGTTGTTGCACCTGTAAATATGAAAGGAGAATTAATTGATGAGCTCACAAATCTTTGATACCATATAAGAATTCTAAATCCTTAATGGAAACATGAATTCCATAAACAAGCTAAGAATCTAAGAACACAATTAACCTCACTAAGAATTGTAGAGAATTAGCATAAGGAGAGAAGAAGAAGAATTAATGAACACACATTAATGAACGATCAATAAATGATAATTGATATTATTACAATGGTAATACATCCTTATAAAGGAAAATAGAGTTTTAGGGAGACAACTCATAAATCTCAGAAAGCTCAAAAAGCTCAAAAAGGTTGACTTACCAAAATATAGCAAGCCCCCATAGGTGGCTAAAGCACTTCCCAAATATATAAAGTGTTATATTTTCATAGTTGACTAGCTTTACCTTAACTTAGGATCTTAACTGAGAGAATAATAAGCACAACAATCAAACACATAAGACAATGAACACAAAGATTTTCCTCAAGGAAACCATAAAGGAGAAAACCATGCAACTTCCTCAGAGATAGAATCAACACCAAATAGAAAATCCCCAAAAATAGTAAGATGATATCCTGACAGCAGTGGCGTCTTTCTTTCTATCCCCAACAACTTATTCTTCCTCAACTATGTGCTACAACTGAGTGTGAGTGAGTGTGTGATAAATAGAGAGGCTCACTCTCTATTTATACTAATCCCTGACTTGACAATGACTCACTAGGGCCGACTTCTCTAGGAGAGTCTAATAACCCTAGTGCCCCGAAACTATGGCGACTTTAACCCTTGAACAATAGGAGGGTTACCCACAATGACTTGACATGACTTGTTTACATTATAGAACCTCCCGATAGGAACATCAGGGCATGACATGACNTTCCCGGAATAAAAATTGGGGTACAGGACATAAGATATACAAGTGAATGCATTCTGAAGTTACAAATACATCGACACTCCCTCTTAACTAGGAAGGTATTCTTTCGACACAATTTTTAGCACTGGTATTCTTCTCTGTATCGACTAGATCATCTCGTCATCTTCATCTTCAAGTTGTATTCATCTTCAAGTCTTATTCATCTTCAATTCTTCTTCGTCTTCAAGTCATCTTCATCTTCAAGTCATCATCGTCTTCATCACCGGATCTGGATCATCATGACTGCTGGATCATCATCACTGTATCATCATCAAATCCAGATCATCACTTGATATGGATCATCATCAAGTATATATCATCATCACATATAGATCATCACTTGATCTAGATCATTATCAAGTCTGGATCATCCTCATCGGTGCTATCTCAGAATGGTGCTATCTCTCGATTCTTCTCGTCACAGGAAGTTCTATAGAGAAATCCCTTTTTCATGCTGGTTGTAGGCCTACCCTTCATGTAGGTCTTCAGCACTTATATCTGACCCTAAGTTAGAATGGCTTGCCCAGCTCTTACATATAACCTCATCTTGTCAGAAAGGAATGCCCAGCACTCACATCTAACCTCATCTTGTTAGAAAGGCCCAACACTCACATCCGACCTAATCTTGTCCGAAAGGCTCTGCACTTACATCCAACCTCATCTTGTCGGAAAGGCTCTACACTTACATCCGAACTCATCTTGTCAGAAAGGATCTGCACTTACATTTGACCTCATCTTGTCAAAAAGTCTCTACACTTACATTCGACCATGTTTGAAAACATCGCATCAAAACGGCTCTCAGTCCGAGACTGAGGATTCCCGGTAACTGACCAAGTGCCTCCATTCTCCCAGAGAATGGAATCAGCCCTTATATCTAATCAAGTGGGATCACATCCCTCAATCACATCAGAATGGCCATGTACTCACATCTGATCATGTAAGACTACATCCCATAGTCATATCAGAATGGCCCTCATTCCTAGACTGAGTATTCTTGGTAACTGACCAGGTGCCTCCATTCCAATAATGGCATTTAGCACTTATATATAATCATGTAGGAACCAATCCTATAGTCACATTAGAATGGCTAAGCACTCACATCTGACATGGAAGGAACCAAATACTCTCACCATGACAGAATGGTTCAGCCCTTACATCTGACCATGGAAGGAACCTAATCCTCTCACCATGTCATAATGGCTCTAGTTCTCATCATTTCCCCTTGGAGGGAACCTCAATATGGAGAACACCAAGTTTCTCCCTGAAGTACTCAAAATTATCTCTAGCCAATGGCTTCATCAACACATCAGCTATCTTTTCATCTGTTGCAACATACTAGAGCTTCACTGCTCCTCTCTGCACCATATACCTGATATAGTGATAGTTGATCTCGATATGCTTCGACTTGTCATGGAACACTGGGTTCTCTGACAACTTCACACAACTCTGGTTGTCACAATATATACAAGTAGTATCCAACTGGAGATCAAATAAATCATACAGTAGCTTTCTTAGCCATGCTGCCTCACAACTAGCTGAACAAGTTGTGACATATTTTTCTTCAACTGTACTCAGTGCCACACAGGACTGCTTCCTTCTAAACCAGGAGATCACACCTGATCCCATACTGAAGTAGCATCCTGAAGTGCTCTTCCTATCAATGGCACTGCCTGCCCAATATGAATCACATAACCCTCCAGGTTAATCTTCTGATTTTCCTCGTACTTGAGCCCATAATCAACTGTACCCTTCAGGTACCTCAGAATATGCTTTGCAGCAATCAAGTGAACACGTCTTAGATCTGTCAGGAACTAGCTCAAGGTGTTCACAACAAATCAAATATCTAGTCTTGTGTTCATCAAGTACATCAAGGACCCAATCATCTGATGATACATCATAGCACCAACTGCTTCTGATGAAGAATCACTCAATAGCTTCAAGTTCGATGCCATAGGTGTGGTTATGGGCTTATAGTCCATCATCCTGAATCTCTTCAGAATCTCTACTACATACTTCCCTTGTCCAAGGAATATTCCATCTGCATTCTGCCACACCTCCATGCCTAAGAAATGGTGCATCATACCCAAGTCTTTCATTTCAAACTCGGCAGCAAGTTTCCTCTTCATATGGGCAATCAACCCATCCATGCTTGTTACAAATAGATCATCCACATACATTAATATTATCATTGGATTTCCATATTGAACCTTGTAGTAAAGGTTGGAATCTACTTTACTCTTGGTAAATCCCAAACTGGATAGAAAGCCATCAATTCAATCTACACACATGAGACTCCATGTCATGTGTCTCAAAACCGAGTGGCTTCTCCACATACACTTCCTCTTCTACTACACCATTCAAGAAAGCAGTCTTGACATCCATCTAGTGTATCTTCCATTTCATCACTATAGCCAGAGCAAGTACTGATATGATGGAAGTGTATCTGGCTACAGGTGCAAAATTTTCTTCATAATCTATTCCTTCTTTCTGGGAGAAACCATGAGCCACAAATATTTCTTTATATTTCTCTATGCTACCATCTGCAACATGCTTGATCTTGTAGATCCATTTGGAAGTTACAATGGACTTCCCTTCTAGTCTTGGGACAACATCCCAAACATCATTCTTCATGATTGATTGATACTCTTCGATCATGGCCTCCTTCCATTCTTTCCTTTCTGCCACTTCTTCATAGTTGAAAGGTTCTTTATCAATAATGTCACATAGAAAGGCTACATAACTGGAGCAGGACCTAGTTCTCTTTCTTCCTTTGTGTGTTTCATCTGAAGCTCCATATCTTTCTGCACCTTGGATAATTTCACGTACCCAAGCAAGTTTCCTCTTATGAGGATTTTTCTCTTGAGATTGATCTACATGTTCTTGATGTTCTTCTAATTCTCGATCTTCTTCTTGAATTTCTTTGTTCATGGTTGTATCATGAATTCTGGGTGCTCTTGTTTCTTCAGGTTCTTCAACCAATCTCTTCCTCGCTTTTATGTAGGTTGAATCTTCGTCAAATGTTACATATTTGCTAATGTCAATCTTCTTGAACCCTGGGAAGTATATTATGTAATCCTTCAAGCTTTCACAGTATCCCAAAAATATACCCTTCTTTTCTGAAGGATCTAACTTGGTCCTCGTTTCTTTTGGAATGTGTATGTATGCATGACAGCCGAATATTCTGAGATGGCCGAATTCTGGTTTCTTTCTAGAGAAGACTTCTTCAGGTGTCTTGTTCTCGAGTACTCTATGTGGTGTACGGTTCTGTACATACACCATTTTTCTAGAAGCTTCTTCCCATAGATGTATGGGAATATCTTGATCATGAATCATGGCCCTTGCCGCTTCCATGATCATTCTATTCTTTCTTTCTGTAATCCTATTTTGTTGTGGATTATATGGAGTGGATAACTCCCTCTTAATCTCCAAGTCTTTGCATAGCTCTTTGAATTCATTTGATGTGAATTATCTGCCATTATCTGATTGACAGGTCTTGATCTTCTTTTCTGTGTGATTCTCGATCAAGGTTTTGAATTCCTTGAAATTTCTAAATAATTCATATATGTTCTTCATAAAGTATATCCATTCCTTCCTAGAAAAATCATCAATAAAAGAAACATAGTATACGTACGCGGTTAGTGAACTGGATGACATTGGACTGCATACATCAGAGTGGATGATTTCCAAGATTCCTTTTGCCTTGCACTTGCTACTTGGAAATGTCTTCTTTTTGTTCTTCCCTTTTGCGCATCCTTTGCATACACCTTCATGTTTTGTCTGCATTTTTGGGAGACCTTCAACAACTTTGCTTGCAAGTGGTAGTGCTCTTTAATGCACATGTGCAAGCCTTCTATGCCAAAGCTCATTTGGTTCTACCAAGTCATTAACCAAATCTTGTTCTGGTTAGCCCTTCAATTTGTATAGTCCTCCTTCTTGTTCCCTAATCACTACTGCATCATCAAAATACTTTCCCTTTGGCCACATGAGGACTTGGCCATATACAAATGCAACCCTCATTCCTTTTGCATCCAATGCAGATATGGAGAGGAGGTTCTTCTTTATTCCAGGTACAAACAATACATATTTCATCTTGATAGACTTTCTAGAGTCTATCTTGTATGAGGATTCACCAAGTGCTACCTTTTATTGGATACTAGTAGTCATCTCTAAGTTTCACCTTGTGAGGTGATTCATGTTCAAATAGTTTCACAAAGGATTCCTTGAATCCTATCATATGTTTGGAAGAACGACTGTATATAAGCCAATCATTGATTCCATGTGTGATAGTTCCCGTGAGAGCGGAAATCATAACATATTCTTCATCACTTGAAGAATCATCACTGTCTTGTCTGTTTCTCTTTGTGGAAGTTTCATGATCCTCTACAGCATGATGTCTTCTCTTGTTTCCCTTCTTCTTGTGAGAGATAAATTTTTTTCTAGGACAATCTCTAGCAAAGTGTCCTCTTTCATCACATGTATAGCAAATGAACTTAGACCTATCTCTAGGATTTCTAAAGTTATTCCTTTGATGAGAGTACTTACCTCTATGGTGGCTAGATTTGATTTTCTTGGATTGTACTGTGAGAGCTTGATCTTCACTTCCCATCTTTTCTTCTTGTGCTGCTATCCGAGCTTCTTCTTGAGAGAACTCTTCCCATAGTCTACTGAACTTGACTAACTTCTTTCTGCAATAGATCCCTTGAATGAAAGAGTCCCATGTCCTAGGGATACCATTCAAGGTGGTCGTTACAATCTCTGCATTCTCCACTTGTTCATCTACCATTTCAAGTTGTTCTTTGATCTGGGAGACCCTAGTGAAGTATGACTATATGGTCTCTGCATTCTGGATCTTCACATTCTTCAATTGGTTCCTCAAGGTCATCTTCCAGTTTATGTTCTTTCCTTCAAATAGTTTGGTTAGGGAATCAAACACAGCTTTAGGTGTCTTTAGGGAGGACACCTGTGGTATGAGGTGATCCTTGATTGAATCAGAAATAATCCTTTTAGCCATAACCAACTTCTTCTTATGTAAGGCCTTAGCCTCATCTCCCTCTGGAACTGGAATCTCCTCATTGATGTAGGAGTCCAACGCATTTTCTTCGAGGACCAGGGTGATCCTATACTTCCAGGCTCAAAATTTATCAGCTCCCTCAAGCTTTTCATCAAGCTTGGTATGATGAGACATCTTAACTGAGAACCTCAAATGGAAATACAAAAGATTTAGATCTTACTAGGTTAAGATGTCAGATCAGGATTTGGAGCTGAATTTCTGTAGTGCTGGTTCAAGAGCATATTAGGGTTTGACTTTCCCAGAGTTTTGACCAAACAAATGCTTTGATATTAATCTCTAAACTTTGATTTTGAGGAGGATATCAATCCAGGCTTTGGCTCACTGAAAAATTCCACTTTTGTGGAAAGCCTTAATTTTCAGCACCAGTGTTGGGTCAAAAACTAAAAATGCTCAGAATAAGATTCTGCTTCGACAAAAAGATGCACCTTAGGGAGGAGAGTCAGTCCAACCTTATTTTTTTGAAAATATGTGGAGAGAGATCCAAAAAATTAGGAAGCCCTAGTTTCTGCAACTACATAGTGTCTTCTTCTCAGGTTAGCTCTGATACCATGTTAGATTTTTATCATTTAAGCTCACATTAACTTAGGATATTAACTGAGATAATAACAAGCACATCAATCAAACACATAAGACAATGAACACAAATATTTTCCTCTGGGAAACCATAAAGGAGAAAACCCCGCAACTTTCTCAGAGATAGAATCAGCACCAAATAGCAAAGCCCCAAAAACAGTAAGATGATATCCCGACAGCAGTAGCCTCTTCTTTCTAGCCCCAGAAACTTCTTCTTCCTCAGCTATGCGCTACAACTGAGTGTGATTGAGTGTGTGATAAATAGAGAGGATCACTCTCTATTTATACTAATTCCTGACTTGACAATGACTCACTAGGGCCGACTTCTCTAGGAGATTCTAATAACCCTAGTACCTTGGAATTGTGGGGACTTTAACCCTTGAACAATAGGAGGGTTACCCATAATGACTTGACATGACTTGTTTACATTATAGAACCTCCCAATAGGAACATCGGGGCATGGAATGACTCAAATACATTACAAACACTTCCCGGAATAAACATTAGGGTACAAGACATAATATATACAAGTGAATACATTTTGAAGTTACAAATACATCAACATCAAGGACCTAACGAATTGGCAAAAGCATGAGTGACATTAGAGGAAATTTCAACTCAAAATGGGCCTTTTAACTTTTATTCAAATTCCATTTCATCATGTGTTAGCCAATGAAATTGCTTTAAATTTGAAATATCGTATAGGTCTTAAACACTTTTTTAATATAAATTTGGGGATAGGTATCATAAAAAAACTACTTTTTTTGTTTGTATTTTTGACATATCTCCCCGTGTTTTTACTCAAATTTCGATCGGGAGAGCTCATTGGATGTGGAATTAAATTCTGCATCCAACGAGCTCTCCCGATTGAAATTTGAGTAAAAACACAGGGAGATATGTCAAAAATACAAACAAAAAGGTAGTTTTTTTCTTTTCTTCCTCCAAAATTAATAAATATTATTTTATTATTTTAACTATTATTTTATTAGTTCATTTTAGGAGGCCCATTTTGAGTTGAAATTTCCTCTAATGGTTGTCAAGGGAGATGGAAAACAATGCTAATCCTAGAAAATGGAGAGAAAGTGATGAAGGATGGGTTGGCAACAAAGGGACCCAGTTTCCTACTTGACTATCTTTACCTTATCCATAGAAAAGCTAGAAAAGTTTAATAAAGAAGAATCTATTGTAAAGTGTTGTATACTAATGTTTGATGGCCAAAAAAAGATCAAATCAACCCAGAATCAGAAATAAAGCTTTCCTGGGATATAGATGTCATGTATTGACTTTAAGGTGCAAGTTGATGCCAATTGATTAAGCTAGTGGGTGAAGAATTAATCAAATAATGATTAATTATTTTATCCTCAGTTAAGAGTGGGTTTAATATATTCCAACAATACACCCAAGCGGCAGAATAATTACAGAAGACCAATTCTATTCATCAGAAATCTACTCATCCTCCTAAGATACAAAATTTGAGAAGACATGCAAATGAAAATAGCCATTACAAAGATCAAAGGTTCTATAAAATGGCATTCTTTGGATATTGTCATTATTGTCACAAGTTTGGTCACAAGGATGATGATTGTAGAACCAAAATAAAAGATCAAAGTTTTAGAAGAAAAAAAGAAACAAACACTCATTAGAGAAAATTTCAACTCAAAATGGGCCTCCTAAGAAAAATAATAAAATAATATTTATTAATTTTGGAGGAAGAAAAGCAAAAAAACTACCTTTTTGTTCATATTTTTGACATATCTCCTTGCGTTTTACTCAAATTTTGATTGGGAGAGATTATTGCATGTGAAGTTAAATTCCGCATCCAATGAGTACCCACTCGGCATACTTTTGACAGACCTTGCAACCCCAAAAACAAGAAATACCTGAAAAAAAGTGAATGTTTTTTTAGGTATTTCTTGTTTTTGGGGTAGCAAGGTCTATCAAAAGTATGTTGAGTGGGTACTCGTTGGATGCAAAATTTAATTTTGCATCCAGGGAGCTCTCTCGATTGAAATTTGAGTAAAAACACAGGGAGATATGTCGAATATACGAACAAAAAAAATAGTTTTTTTTTATGATACCTATTCCCAAATTTATATTAAAACATTGTTTAAGACCGATATGGTATTTCAAATTTAAAGAAATTTCATTGGCTAACACATGATGACATGGAATTTGAATTAGTGTTAAAAGGCCCATTTTGAGTTGAAATTTCCTCTAATGTCAAAATATAGAAGACCAGTAAGTAGGGTACCTCATGGAAAGATGTGGAGAAGGAAGCCAGATTACAAAGACTCGGAAGAAACACAGATTTCAAATATCAGTGAAGATTCAAAAGATGATGATGAACAAAATAATGTTATCGATAAAAATGACATCCATTCTTAGGGAAAGCAAGATGAAGATGTAAATCAATACACCAATGGAGAGAAATATGATAATGGTATATGCCTTTTTCTAAAAGGGTTTCTCGTAACCTATAAGAGAACCCTGAAATTAGAATTAGAAGGGATCATATACTTAGGGGAAGTTCATATCAAAAAATTGCAATTGGTACTTGAAAAATATAAGTTTGTAAGCAGAAAGGAATGTATTGAGGTTTCCATCAAAACAACAAGAAGAAGAGTCATAATAAATAATTGCTAAAAGCTATCTTTCCCGGAGAGAAGATGAAAGTTGAAAATGTTATTCTTATAAAGAACTTAAAACCTCATATTTTAAGTGTGATCCAAATGTGTGATCAAGGAAACATGTGTATATTTTGTGGAAATTGAACCCAAGAGACAAAACAATTACACTCACAAAATTGCTAATCAAACATGCAAAATTAACATCAAAGGAGACTAAAATTGGAGCATAATACTAATCTGTATTGAATAAGTGTACAATAGCCAACCTTATGAAGTAATAGGCTACTGCAATATATAATTACATGAGAGATTTGAATGCATAAGGATTCCATTCGAAATAGTAAAAAAGTAGGCTTACTAAATCTAGTCAAATCCCCCATAGGTGCATAACGCAGTTTCCAAATCCACTAATATGCTCACGAATTGGATAAGTCAAGTAGGAAAGCTAATGAGGGATGGAAAGAAAACTGATACATGCTTTTATTAGGAGAAAATAATGGAGGATGATGTGGGCAAAAAACAAGTCAACTACACCTAGTCTAGCTTTTCCTTTTTCCTTAATTCTCAATAAAACAGGCAACTTTTCAGAAAAACAGATATGCACTTTGGAGGATCTGGAATAAAGCAGACATGATAAATATGGTTTCCATGAGGTTTCCCAAGTGCTCCATGACTCATTTTTAGCAAGTGTTGACTTCTATGACATGTATAAGGAAACTAGCATAGAGTGGAATCTAGGAGACTAGGTAATAAGACAAAAATGATTTAATTAATGTCTAAGGTAGGTAACTATGGGTTGATTATTATAACACCCCCCCTTAAGCCTGAATTTATGAGTAAATATCAGAAAACTATAGGGCCTAGAAACAAGGCTTAGTCACCCTTTACATACTGCTTGTCCATTCAACCAAGGAAAGAGGCAAAAACCCAGTGGGAAAATCCTCCCTTAAACATGGACAGTAAAACAAAATTTGAAAATCTTGTCATCAATCATGCTTCAAAGCATGATCAGAAATCCCTAGCAGTGATTTGATATTGTTGAATGTCTTATCACAAAAAACTTTGGTGAAGATGTCTGCTACTTGTTCTGAAGATGGACATAATTGTAGATGAATGGTGCCATCATGCACAAGATGTCTGATGTAGTGCATATGGATCTCAATGTGTTTGGTTCACCGTCTCTGAATTGGATCATTGTAGATTCGAATGGTGCTCTGATTATCACAGTAGATAATAGTTGAAAACTCTGATTCGAAGCCACATTCTCCAAGTATTCCCTGCAACCACAAACATTGATTTGCTGCATTTACAACTCCTCTATACTTTGCTTCTGTAGATGAGAGTGCTATGGCACTCTGATTCTTGCTTTACCAGTTGATTGGTCCTTCTACAAGTATGAACACATATACTAATGTTTACTTTTGATCTGTGTTGTCACCTGCCCAATCACTGTCAGTAAACCCAATCAAATCAAGATTATATTTTGCTTTGTAGAAGATCCCATGAGTTCTTGTTCCTTGAACAAAGTTAAGGATTCTTTTGGCTTCCCTCCAGTGGATCTCATGAGGCTGATCCATGTATATTGAAGCCACACTAGCTGCATAAGATATATCAGGTTGAGTGTGTGTAAGATAAAGCAAACACCCAATCAACTGCATATATGGTGTATTATTTACCATAGGAGAAGAACCTGATACCATAGGCTCTAATGCCTCCTTCCTTCTCCTAATAGTGTCACTTTTGTAAATCCTTCAATCCTATCACAAGTTGTTCTTAAGGGGGGATGTTAGGATATTTAGACACTTAGGAGTTAGTTAAGATCAACTTGTGTAATATATCCGTTAGGTAAAAGTGTGTTTCTTTAGTATGCATTAGTATGCATTTGTAAATATTCTAATCCGACGGTCACGATATGTTCTAGACATAGAGTGATCCGACGGTTCAACTTCTCTTAGATCATACCTACCATTGATCCGTGGCTTAGCACCCGATTGGTCTATGATCTCTATTTAAAGAGCATAGAGGGTCCTTGGCTAGTTGATCGATTATGAGAAGTAACTTTCTTTCTTTTGCATAATAAATTGCTCCGAGTAGCTATTTGGCCGGGGCCGTGGACTGTTTCCCTCTCGAGGGTTTTAACCACGTGACAAACATTGGTGTATTGATCTGTGATCTGTTTGTGTGAAGCGGCTATTCTTGGTGTTCGGTCCTTTGGGAGTACCCTATGTACCCTAACATGGTATCAGAGCTTTTATGAAGAGCCGCTTTCGGTTTTGATCAAGATCTGGAACCGATGTTGCCGAAACTTTTTTAAGGGTTTCTGGTTCTGGATTTTTTGTGCATTTTTGGCCTGTGGGAGCTGTTCCATTGCGTTCGGAGCGCCATTTCCATTTGGAAATAGTTTTCGTTTCACCGAAAATCGTTTCCGTTTGCTCCAGAAACACCCATTTCGGCAAATCTGAAGGTATAATGTTACAGTGACGGTTTT
>LPNX010837679.1:7882-20820 GCA_001517045.1 Pseudotsuga menziesii
GATAAAAGGAATATCGACCAAAGTCGACTTTGAAATTATTGACCCTAAGGAAGGATTCAGTTCATTCCCAGCATTAGTAGGTTGACCTTGGGGGAGAAAAATGAAAGCCTTGATATCCTTGGACAAAGAAAGAATAAAATTAAAAGGAAATGTAAAAAAAGTCATTGTACCTATTCATCCATCCCAAGGAGAACCTTGGATAGAACCAATTGATGAAGAAGTTGACATCCGACAACTATATCAAATACATAATAATGAAGATTACACAGAACCTAATATATATGGTGAAATTTACTTAGGTAACCAAGACTCAGTAAGATACAATTCAGATGCAGAACAATATTATTGGGAGGTTGAAAACAATGAAACAAAAGCAAGAGGATGTTGGACTATTCAAAAAAATAGAGTAAAAACCAGTCTGACAAGGCTTTGTGGTGTCCATCATCTCAAAAATATTTGAGAAGAAAAATATGGAATATCCTACCTTGAAACCAACAAATATAAATATCACAAAAATTCTAAGATATAAAGAAAGAGAATCACCAGTTATGCACATGAAGCAAGTATCTAGGAACATTGGTGCACATGGCTGACTACAAAGTTTAGTAGAAATTTTTACAGGACAAGATGCTAGATGATGGGATACCCATTAGTCAAGACTGCAGACATGGACAACAGCTTCGACTTATTTTGTAGAAATATTTGGAGGAAACAAGTTAACCAACCAAGCTCAGATACCTAAATTTACCCAAGGACAAGATCCAAAAAACCACATAAAGACATGTGAAAAAGAATGGATAAGACTTGGATATAAACATGAGCGAACATGGCCACACCTATTCCCATCAATACTCTCTGACTTACCAAACAAATGGTACAAAATGGAAGAAGCTCGAGGTGAAACATTCCTATGGCATGAACTCAAAGAGAATTTTATCATGGCCACACCTATTCCCATCAATAATCTCTGACTTACCAAACAAATGGTACAAAATGGAAGAAGCTCGAGGTGAAACATTCCTATGGCATGAACTCAAAGAGAATTTTATCAAAGATTCCAACTTTATACCAAAAAATGAGAATCTAGTTGAAACAACAAAACAAATCAAAGCATTTATACAACCGATAGAAAAAAAAACCGTAAAACATGACTGACCGACAACAAAATGCAATAATATACAAACTGGGACAACTCCACAGTCAACAAGACTACAAATGGAAAATCAAAAATCAAAAAGGAAAAGCTTGATATGGAAATCATGCCATGCCGAAACAACAAAACCAATTCACACAGTGCTCAAATTTGAGACAACAGACAAGGAAGACATCAACCGAATGGTTGCAGATCTCAAATTTCTAGTACATGAAATAGGTAAAATGAAGATAGACATTAAACTTGATGTTCGACTTGTCAAGAAAAGACCATATAAAATAGCTCATAAATACAAAGAGATAGTCAAGAAAGAGATGGATAATATGATTTCAGTAGGGATTATCTACCCTATTGACCAATCAGAATGGGCAAGTCCAATGGTGGTTCAACCAAAGAAACATGATCCAACCAAGCTAAGGATCTATGTTGACTTCAGAGAACTCAATAAAGTTACATTAACAGAACCATTTCCAACTCCTTATGTAGATGAAATATTAAATGAGGTTGCAAGACATGAATGTTGCTTATTTACAGATGGATTTTTAGGTTATAACCAAGTACCAATAGCCAAAGAAGATAAAAAAAAGACAACATTTGTATGTGAATTTGACTCATTTTCTTACAGGTTTATGCCTTTTGGACTGAAAAATGCACCTATAGTGTTTTCAAGGATTGTGGTTAAAACATTGCAGGAGTATATTTACAAAACAATGGTAGTATATTTTGACGATTGGACAATATACTCTACACTAAAAGAGCATTGTAAATGGTTGAGGCTTATGTTGGGACGATGCTGACAAATCAAGTTATCTTTGAACATCAAGAAGTGTATATTTATGACCCCGATAGGGATATTGTTAGGACACATTATCTGTAAATAAGGTATTAAAGTCGACTTTGCAAAAATAAAAATCATCCTCGACTTAAAACCACCGGTGAATCCAAAACAAGTCAGGGTACTACTTGGTCATACAGGATATTATAGAAAATTTATAAGACACTATTCATATATGACATACCCACTGGAAGAAATGCTAAGAGAGGATCAGGAGTTCGAATGGATAGAAGAGTGCAGCATATCATTTGAAAAACTAAAAAGAATGCTAGTCGAAGTACCCATCCTGAGGTTTCCAAACTGGTCGAACAAGTTCCATGTACATATCGACGCATCAGGCCTAGCAATAGGAGAAATCCTAACTCAGCCAGGAGATGATGGAATGGACTACCCTATAGTTTACAGTAGTAGAAAACTAAATAAAGCTGAAAGGAACTATTCGGCAACAAAAAGAGAAGCATTAGGAATGGTCTTCACACTACAAAAATATCATGACTACCTGCTAGCTAATCCATTTATCTTTTACACCAACCACCAAGCACTAAAATACGTCATAAATAAGCCTCTACACCATGGAAGAATTTGTCGCTAGCTACTTCTATTCCAAGAATTTGAATTCAAGGTCGTCGTCAGACCATGCAAGTTAAATGTTGGTCTCGACCATCTATCCAGAATTGACATAGGAGAGGAACCGACAGGAGTCGAAGATGACTTACTAGATGCACATCTATTTCGAATAGAAGTAGTCCCAACAGAATTGGAGGAAATAGCACAATTCTTAGAAAATGGGAAAGCACCAGAAGGCATGAATACAAAGAAGAAATAGGTCTTAGCCATGAAAGCTGCACCTTATATAGCCTCATAAATGGATTCCTATATAAAATGGGTTTAGATGACATCCTCAGAAGGTGTGTACTGGAAGATGAAAGAAATTAATTATGCCTGAAGCACATTACGGTGCTGCTGGAGGACATTTCCGAGCAGACACAACGGCAAAGAAAATCGAACAATCAGGGTTTTGGTGGTTGACACTTTACAAATACTGCAAAAATTTTGTAAGCCAATGTGACATATGTCAATTCCTAGGTCGACCTATACCTGGTACAGAAATGCCCCTGATATCCGTAAAACCAAGTTTGACATTTGAAATTTGGGCCATTGACTTCATAGGACCATTTCCCATACCAGCAAAGAGAACAAGTGTAAGGTGCATAATAACTATAGTTGAGTACGTAACCAAATGGCCAGAAGTAGAACCAGTCAACACATGTTCCAGCAAAATAGCTTCTAAATTTATCTATGAGAATATCATTATGAGATTTGTATGTCCACTAACCCTAATCAGTGACGAAGGAGCAAACTTTATTAATAAAACTATTAAAACAACTCATAGATCACTTCCAAATCGACCACCGTTGAAGTATAGGTTACCACCCTCAACCGGATGGAGAAATTAAAGCATTTAATAGAACATTAACAAAAGCATTAACAAAAATATGCAATACCGACAAAGATGACTGGGATGAAAAGATACTTGTAGTACTATGGGAATTCAGAACATCATACAAGCATTCAACCGACCAAACACCATTTTGACTAGTTTATTGACAAGAAGCAGTAGTTCCACTACACTTTCGACAATAGACATCCATTACTGCAGAGATTTTACATGTTGATGTTGAACAAGGAACAAAGGACCGATTGTTTGAACTAAGTAAACTAGAAGAACACCGATTAATCACATTACAATATAAGGAAATCCAAAAACAACAGTAAAAGGTATGGCACCAGCAAAACATCAAAAATAAAAACCTGTCGGTAGGAGACCTTGCCTTACTATACAATAGTTAGGTAAAAGGAAAACCCAAAAAGCTACATACATAATGGATGGGACCCTATTTTATCGAAAATATAAATGCCAATAGATCAGTTCGACTAAGGATGTTACAAGGCATAGTATTTCAAAAAATTGTTAACGGTGCCCAACTAAAACGGTACAGAAACTAAACAAGTCTAAAAAAACAAAAAGAAAACCAAAAACCGACCATAACAGTTAAACAAAAGCTACAAAAATATGAAAATCCAAAATGCAAAATAGGACCAAAATACATAAATAAGTATGAGAGGAAATCACTGCTACAACAACTGACATCGTGCCCATCGACATAACACCATCGACCATTTTCATGATCGACATCGATCAATAACCTCGACAGTCCTATCATGCATTCATGACTATGAGCACCAAAACCAAATCACCATTAACATAAACTCAAGTGTTCATGCTGGGCCATCACGTCTTCCATTAAGACACCAATCGACAAAAAAGTCAAACGCATCAATTATAAAAACTGAACCACCAAAGGATCATTTACTGCATTTTAAACAAAGAGAGAAACTAAGCAGCCAGATGACTGAAAGCCAAGAATACCGAAGTAAAATTGACCAGCAGAAAGACAAGATGGCACCAAAACAAACCAGAGTTGCAGCCAAGGCCAAAGAACTATAGACTGCAGAGACACTATTAGTAGGGAGATTAAATAACATCAAGAACGCTAAGGTTCATGAGAGCTCATGCACAAAATTATGGGCTGAGATAAAAGAATGGGCTTATGTTGACAAAAATCCTACCGCAGCTACAAAGAAAATCAATCATATTACCATTTTAAACTACATTAACGCACCACTCATGGCCATTTTTGGAGGCACAAAAGAAACGATAGTGAAATTTATCATAAGCTGGTACCACAATGGCAGAGTTTACTTCGACAGGACCGCCGACATCTATGGCGAAGTAATCTACAAATTGACAGGTCTATCAAACCAAGGTGAACCAGTACTAGTCAATATAAAAGAAGGAATGGTTAAGGAGCTAACAGGATCAGCATCAAACAAAAACTCCAAAGGGTTAATGATTAGTCAAATACAAGCTCAAACGCCGCAAATAGTGGCCAAAATCATAGCCACTGCGCTTACACCAACAGGTTGAGGAAGTGACCTCAAAATGGATATGTTGGAGGCAGTGGATACCATTGCTGACATAGGAAATATATACAGATGGGCTGAGTACGTTGCCTACATGCTCAAAGGCATCTGTGAAAAATGCCAAGAGTTAGGTGGAATTATATGGTTCCCATCCCTTATGTTATGGATAGTCATGTACTCATTGTGCCCTGTCGGGGAAAAACAGTTTCAAGAACCAAAAAAATTCCATATGTGGAGATTCAAACCATTCTCCCAGAATGGAACAATGAAGGAACTTGCAAAAGGAAAAGTTTTGTTAGAAAACTGGTTCCAATAGCTGAAAGTCAGCACGACCAGATGGAGGGTGCCCCAGAACATCTGACGAAGTCTGCCTAAAAATGCCCACATCCAGTTTGAAATTGAACATACCATAGTGTTGTACATGTAGGGTTCCAAGGCAAAAGCAAGGACTCTTGACTACTACCCGATAGTCAAAGAGATTTTTTTGGGAGCTAGCTTGATAGGAAGGTACAAAACTGTTGATACTAGCAATAGAAAAATAAATAGACCTCTCGATAGAAGAGCCGCTGATAGACCAGGAGAAGGAGGAAGATTATGAGCTCAACTTATACATCAGCACATTTGTCTCGAAGGAGACACCGGTTGAAGGCACCCATCAACTATAAATCATAATCAAACCTCTAACAACATAAAGGGAAGATACACAAATAGAACAGTAGGTAACCAATCCGGCTGAAGAAAGCATCATCTCGACTCAAGACCCAAGGGGCGAGATAGATACTGAAGATCTAGAGTACGCTATCACCAAGGAAAATATACACAAATTGTCGAAGGAGATAGAACCCTCAAGAAAAAGAAAGAAAAATCAAGAACACGAGCAGGGAAAAGGTAAGCACAAGCTTATCATTTTAGATTCCTTGGAAGATGAGGAAGAACTGGAAGCCATGGCATGTGACATTATAAAAGATGTCGTAGCAAACAAACTTCTGGTGGAGGCCCAGTTCCAAAGATTTGTCGAAGCAGGGGCACAACAAGGTCGGATAAAGAAGGAAAAAAGCACAAAAATTTCAATAGCTGAAAATGTTGTGGATCTCGTGTCTACACCTCCACCACCATCTCAGACCAAAATAAGACAAGAGCTAATTCTAGAACCTCCTTCCATAATCCCACTCGACATATGCAAGAATGCTATGTCAAATACCTTGAAGGAAAAGTTTTAATATGACAGATACCTCCAAGCATACATTGAAAAGTTTCCTAAGCTACTCAATTTGATAGAAAATCTCTCCACCAAAGTCCCTTTGTTCAAAGTTGGAGGATGCAGACTTTTTGCTCCCCAACCTGGCCAAGTACCCTAGAGGCCAAGGACTGTGGCAGACATAAGATCAATGTTTGAAAGAAAACCCGACAAAGAAACTACCATGGTCACAAGTCAAACTACATCTGTCATCCTGAGCATCCCCGAACCCCACCCACCAGCCTCTAAACCAATCGAAGATGAGGAAGGAGAAAACATGGAGGAAATAAATCAACAAATCGACCAACTATTCTTCGACCTTCAAGAAGATTCACCACCACAGATCCACAACCCATCACTTGACCATACCTCCGCCAACCCAATCACACCTGACCATTCACCAATGCCATCACCACCTCCCCCCAGCCCAAAACATATACCCAAACCAGCTGCATCAGAACCACCTCTGCCACAACCATTACCACCAACTGCATCCACATCGAGACCCTCTATCCAACCAACTAGATGCACAACTAGCTGCAGCAGTCATCCAACCAACCCAATAAGAAATACCTTCAACCACTGCTACCCAACGACCAGACAACCCAATTTTAAATCTTGCAGGTACACAGGTGCCAAAACAAGCAGAGTAGCAAAAGCACAAAAGAAAGAAAGACAAAAAGAAGAAGGACCATCAAAGCTAGATGACAATGGTCCACATCCGTCAACTTGGGTCGACCACTGCAGTCGATTCAACCAAACTGAAGGATGGAGAATTAGGGCAACTCCTGGAAACACTGGAAATGGAAGCAAAAACAAGGATCTAGAACAGACGTAAGGAGCTCGATAACAATGAAAAAGAATAAGTTGAGTTCCTTAACAAATGCAGAAACCTCATGCAATCTGTAATACTAGGACCGATAGACGACGACACTAACAAGCCCTTAGAAAGAGCTTATCAGCTGTTTGAGAGCATGGTGTCAATGCTACAAGCACAGATGCAAGACACAAGAGAGGGACATAAAGAAGAAACAGCTTGACTGTTGATGTAGCAGCATACAGCTTTTGTAGAAGCATACAAAGTAGTCCAAGATCACATGGAGGAGTTGGTTATTATGGAAGAAGTACTAAGATATTGGACTTCTTATTATGGGCAAGTCTATCAGCAAACCCGGCAGACTTGACAAGAGATCCAAGTGCTTGAGAAGAGAAAAAGCACAGATGAAGCTCTTAGAAGAACAATTGAAAATCAAATAGTGCTCGAAACAGCCAAATTATAGAAGCAAGAGTGAGAAGCGCATTAGTGGGTGCAGCAAGCAATTCCAAGTTTAGAATAATTAGACATCATCTACCCATAGATGAAACTATAGAGGAAAAGGACCAATTTATGGGTCCCAACATGGAAAGAATAGCAGAACTTTCCATTCAAGAAAATATCTTGATATTATCAAGTTTGACTACATTAGCCGTCAACATTCAAAAAGTACTGCAAAGTTGGACTGAATTCCAACATCAGCTGGTAGTAACGGCTAAAGCAATTGTCGAAGTGTGTATACAGAAGAGACCAACCATCAAACTTCACGGCCCATGAATATGAAACATAGAAATAACTACTTACGATAGACACAGAAATTTTGGTACCTCCCTATTTCTTTGGGACGAAGAAACGTTTTTTTTGTGGGGGAGATGCTGAAGGAGCAAGTCGGTAAGCTGACTAGAATGAAAGCCGACTAGAATGATAGTCGACTTAATCGATTAGCAAAATAATTATAGATTAGGTCAACCACATAAGGTTGTGTCAGTTGACCGAACCGACAGGTAGTTATTTCTAACTCTTTTGTAATTCATATATATTAGGCTGTTGAGCCAAATGAGAACTCAATTTAGTTCTCTGTGTTGTATGGACCCTTTCATGATAATATAATATATTATTCCACTCATTTGTTCTTATCTCTTATCTCTGTTATGTATGTATGCTTTTAATGTTTATTATTGGTAACCCTATGTGATCAGTGGGCTTACAATAGCTTCTATGAGATTGTATTGTGAAGTAGAATCCAATAGAGCATCAACCTTGGTCTTCATGATATAGATGTTAATATGGAAGAGTTGTGTCATCTCCTTCTCTTCCTTATGATGAAGGCTACTTAGATTCACCTCCTTCTTCACTAGAGTACAACAAATACTCTTATATACATGTCTAATATTATATCTACCTCTTTGCTTGAATATGTTATGTAATGTAATTTGTAAAATTGTAATTTGAACACTATGAAAAAGTTCATATACATGTGAATATGAAATTAAAATTGTACACGTTAAAAATTAAAAATTGTAATTGTTTAATGGAATTAGAGATCATCATTATTATTTAATGTAACACGCAAAGTTGTAATTTGAACTCTATGAAAATGTTCATATACATGACTATGAAATTAAATCAATATTAAAATTGTAATGTAAATGTAAAATTGTAATGTAATGTAATGATGTAATTATTGTAATGTAATGTAATTGTAAATGTAATAATTGTAATTGCGCCGAGAGGCGCTCTACAGCCCAGTATGGGGGAGATCTTGTCACGTGATGTCACGTGATGTAACGTTACTAACATGTCGGCAAAAAATAATAGTGAAAGTGAATATTATGGGGGAGATCTTGTCACGTGATGTAACGTTACTAACATGTCGGCAAAAAATAATAGTGAAAGTGAATATTATGGGAGAGATCTTGTCACGTGATGTAACGTTACTAACATGTCGGCAAAATATAATAGTGAAAGTGAATATTATGGGGGAGATCTTGTCAATGTAACGTTACTAACATGTCGGCAAAAAATAATAGTGAAAGTGAATATTATGGGAGAGATCTTGTCACGTGATGTAACGTTACTAACATGTCGGCAAAAAATAATAGTGAAAGTGAATATTATGGGGGAGATCTTGTCACGTGATGTAACGTTACTAACATGTCGGCAAAAAATAATAGTGAAAGTGAATATTATGGGAGAGATCTTGTCACGTGATGTAACGTTACTAACATGTCGGCAAAATATAATAGTGAAAGTGAATATTATGGGGGAGATCTTGTCAATGTAACGTTACTAACATGTCGGCAAAAAATAATAGTGAAAGTGAATATTATGGGAGAGATCTTGTCACGTGATGTAACGTTACTAACATGTCGGCAAAAAATAATAGTGAAAGTGAATATTATGGGGGAGATCTTGTCACGTGATGTAACGTTACTAACATGTCGGCAAGCAGAACATGAGAAAAATTGCAAGTTATGCTGGAAAAAAAACTGGAATTGAGTGAAAAATGTGCATGGATGTTTTAGAGCGGTACGTAACATGTCTACCTTAGAAATTGCAGTATCTGTGTATTCAATTGCAAGTTATGCTGGAAAAAAAACTGGAATTGAGTGAAAAATGTGCATGGATGTTTTAGAGCGGTACGTAACATGTCTACCTTAGAAATTGCAGTATCTGTGTATTCAAAAATCTTCTTTACTGTTTAGAAGATCAAATTTTGTTGTTATTTTTTCTATTGAAAATATTATTTCAATATTATATTTTTCTATTCATAATGATAGTATGGTATGCCACAGAAAATACGAAGGTTAATGGCCTATATATCTTTCCTCAAAGGATTCCAAATTTCGACTTTGTCCAGGCTGCTCAAGCGAAGTTCCTCATTTCACTGACTTTCTATCTTGGATTCTTTGAATTTGAAAGCGTGCCATTTCTTTGATGTTCCTCGATAATACTGTTATAATGTATTACTTTATATTCCCATGTTCGCCTAAACGCATATGCTTCAGATTACAGAAGAAGGATGATAACCGATTGCACTGAAANTTATTTGATGTTCCTCGATAATACTGTTATAATGTATTACTTTATATTCCCATGTTCGCCTAAACGCATATGCTTCAGATTACAGAAGAAGGATGATAACCGATTGCACTGAAAAGACAGCATGAAGACTGAAAACATGTTCAGTAAAAAAAAACCATTTAAATGGACAAAAGTGGGCATGGAAGGAATCCAAAGCCGAGTTTGTAAAGAATTATAGGCTAACCTAACACGTTTCAGGAGCTTGGTCTGTTAAATATTTTGCAGGGTAATGTTCTTTGCAGAGTCTGGGCTTTGTGGGAGGTAGCAAAGGAAAGGCATGATGAAAACAGAAGAATTATATCCGCAGATTCCCCCTATTGATCTACACTTGCTGCAGTTTTTGAATGCTTCATCAAATCCATTCCATTCGATTTCAAAACCCCCACGCAGAAGCTGACAAACATTCTTCGCAAAGAAACATGGTAATTACTCCAGGACGGGTATTTCAATAGATGTGCTGCAAAACTCGTAATTATTCCAGGATGGGTATTTCAATAGATGTGTTGCAAAATTTAAAAGAAAACGTCAGACCGAAAGGAATGACCCATATATCCTTATCATTACAAGGCACGAGAATCAGAGGCTCATTCAATGCCTGACATCCCGTTAGCAGGGTTATATTTTGGGCAAACGAACTAGCAAGGTTAAACGGAGAGACAGTGAGATCAACAGAAGCTTTTGGAAGGCCGCAGTCTGAAAAAACTGTGCCACTGGCGATTTTCATTTTGCTTTGATTGTTGTAGCTCAAAACCCTGTAGCTCACTTTGTTTATTATGAGGTAGGGAGTGTTGGATTTATGAAACTGGACCTGAAAACTAGGGTGGCCGCATCCTGATTTTTCNATTTTTCTTTGATTGTTGTAGCTCAAAACCCTGTAGCTCACTTTGTTTATTATGAGGTAGGGAGTGTTGGATTTATGAAACTGGACCTGAAAACTAGGGTGGCCGCATCCTGATTTTTCTAAGCCGAAGGGATACAATATCTTGCTGAAGAATGCACAAGTAGCGTTGAGGCAATTAGGTATCTGATGGTTGCAAGAACAAAAATTGAATAGAGCTACTAGAAGCACAAGAAATTNAAGGGATACGATATCTTGCTGAAGAATGCACAAGTAGCGTTGAGGCAATTAGGTATCTGATGGTTGCAAGAACAAAAATTGAATAGAGCTACTAGAAGCACAAGAAATTGCAGAGGTCTGGCATATATCAGAAATCGGGGCAGCGACTGGAAATGGATTGTTGTCATCCTGCCAAGCAAGAAAGGTTGGCAGGATGACAACAATCCTCGAGTCGTCAAATATTTGTGGGCTATAATCTGATTTGATNAATAGGGGCAGCGACTGGAAATGGATTGTTGTCATCCTGCCAAGCAAGAAAGGTTGGCAGGATGACAACAATCCTCGAGTCGTCAAATATTTGTGGGCTATAATCTGATTTGATGAGAATAATATCTAAGTGAGATTTTCTTGGTTTTAATGTGATCTGTATATGTCGATAGGTGGGTGGGACGTATAAGTTCGATAAGTAAAAATAAATTAATAATATAAGAAATATTTATATTAAATTAAATAAATATAAATTTATATTATAAATTTCATTCATCCATTCTTTATTCATCATCCAACTCAAAACACCATATTGATATATTCACTAAATCCATCTATATATATCATTTTACTTGGTCGTGGTTGTTGCCGAAATTATGATCTCTGTAATAACATTATATTGTTTACGGCCTGCAGCTAGATATTATTGCATTATTGTTTACCTGCATTTCCAAACATGTTCTCATATTTNCTGTTGCCGAAATTATGATCTCTGTAATAACATTATATTGTTTACGGCCTGCAGCTAGATATTATTGCATTATTGTTTACCTGCATTTCCAAACATGTTCTCATATTTTTGTATTGTTATTTACCTGCACCTCCAAAAGTTTTCTTAGAGTGTAATGTTCAAATTTTGAACATAAAATATTGCCATTTAGGGTTACGCCACAAGGACTATATTATGTTCAAATGTGTAAAAGAAATTTAAAATGCAAAATGTTTAAATGAGAACTATTAATTGTGATGTTACAAGGTTATATTATGATCAAATATGTAAGAGGAATTTAAATGAAAAATGATTGAATAAATAAGAACCATTAAATCATTAATGTACACTCATCCATATTTTTTTCATCTTTTTTATATCCATATTTTTATTTTTATTTTTTTAATTTTTGAATGGTTTTGGAAAAATGTGAGATTAATAGTAACTTTGATTATTTATTATCATTTTATAATTTAAACAAAACAATCATCAATGGTAATAATGAAGAATGAAAAATGTTTTTGACTATTATATTAATGTGTTGACTTGCCTGCAAGCACACCCAGGAAAGGAAAGGCCAAAAGTAGACATTTCTCACAAACATAATTTATGAAATATATTGCAGAACGTCGATGGAGAAGAGAGGCGAGGAAGTGAACAACATAGTGTATGAAGGGTGAGAAAGAGTTAGAGATCCTGTCCATGGCTTTTTTGGAGTAATCAACCATCCCCACAACAAAGTAGAAGAGCTGTAATTCAAATTGGCAACCCCAGAAGCAAAAGCAAGGCTGATCGCTAACATGCAGAGTGTGCAACATGCTAATCTAATGTCTGCATTCCTTAATTATCATGAAGATTTGGCTACTGCATATCAAATTCACTGCATGATTTCGACGACGATGTTGATTCTCTGCAGCTATGGCAGCCACTTTGGACATGGCCATAATCTCTACTTGAACTAAAAATTAAGACTTGCATTTTCTCTTCTCTTCCCTTTATTTTTTTATATTTTAATT
>LPNX010837706.1:2828-91422 GCA_001517045.1 Pseudotsuga menziesii
ACAGTTGTTTCTCAGCTTTATGTTTATTCTCATCCTCTGCTATACGACTTGAATTCAGTTTTCAAATGAACTTAGGTATGAGAGCTGCTAAAATGGTTTCCAGATTTNTGGTTGGCACTGAGAATCCCATTCTGATCGAAGCCTACCAGAACAGGTGTCCATCCTACTACTTCTCCGTGCTTTTGTGAGATCAGACTGCCTAATCTGCCCCCTCAGACTTAGTTGGCACACCATAACTTTGCTAACAAAAATGGGAGGTTTCCAAATTATTACAAAGAAAAGCATGAGAATACAGTTAACCTTAACATACTACGATAACAGTAAAAACTTAAAAGCAAGCGAGTGCAGATATTATAGAAACTGTATGCTTCTTTGTCTTTAGTGCTTTTAGAGTTTTCAGTAACATGATTTTTCTCATGCTTATTTTTAGGTTATTTTTGTNTATTGCTTTTAGAGTTTTCAGTAACATGATTTTTCTCATGCTTATTTTTAGGTTATTTTTGTTGGATATATGTGACTCAGGTGAGTGGGAGCCTGGGAACTTGGGAGCCTCGGACGTGATTAAGGAAAATTGCGACAATTTGATAAATTTCTGGCCAAGAATATAAGTATATACTGCATGCTTTCATGGTGAACACTAATTCATGTTCAGGATCCAATAATGTCTCAACTCCTTTCAATCTTAAAACGGAAGCATTGGATCAGACGTCTAAGAGTGGAAATACTTGAAGGCAGTTTTCCTCTCAGTATAAAGGAGTTGTTCCTTAGCATAATGGTAAATGGGGAGCTCAGATATATGTAAGCCATCAGAGACTATGGCTTGGAACTTTTAACAGTGAACTTGAAGCTGCATTAGCATATGATAGGGCTTGTCTTAAGTTCAGAAGTACTGAAGGTCCTAGAAATCTTCTCAATGGTAAACAGAGTCAGATAGAAAACAACTTTCAAGAGTTGTACACCAAAGAACATGTGGTCCAGATGATCAAAGATCACTCTTACCCTGAGAAATTTAGATATTTCTTATCAATAAACAATAGATTTGCAGCTGAATCTGGGGAATTTAGCATTGAAAAAATCAATAACGTTAGCTGTTATGGGAAATTGATGTCTAACCCAGAGCATCTATTTGACAAAGAAGTGACTCCTAGTGATGTTGGAAAGCTAAATAGATTGGCGGTTCCAAAACAACATGTATTCAACTGAGAATAAGAAACTCAAAATGAAGAGCAAATTTGATATGAATAACACCAACCAAGATAAAATGCAAAGCTATAATTTTACTTCTACAGTATCTGGTAGTAACCTCAGCACTATTCCACTGAAGGATATGACTGATCTTGAACAAGAGATTCTTCCCATGAAGACTGCCTCAGATGTTGTTGAGCGAGTGCAGAGAAAGCAAAATTACAATGATGAAAATGGTGGGGGAGGTCTAGATAATATTTTGGTCAAACATGTCTCAAAACTGGAGAAGGAGATAACAGGAAGCTAATCATAATTACAAGCAATAACAGGAAGCTAATCATAGGCTTCATTTTGGGCTTTGTTTGTGCTCTCTCTGTGGTGGAGGCTCAATTGGGTATTTCAGAGAATGCAATCACAGCCCATGATACAGTAGGAGCCCCACTGCAGTAAGGTCCCATTTTTGGTAGTTGCAGGATTTTTAGTGTGCATCACTGGAGTGCTGAGGACAGGAGCGTTCCTTTTGTTTGGGGATTGCATTTAAAGCAGCCTAGCTGTGTTTAAGAGGCCTATTTGGGTATTTGCAGGGATTGCATTGAGAGCCCAACACTGGCCTGTTTGGATACTTTGAAGGAATTGGAAGGGTGAGGAGTGGCCTGTTTTAGCAGTTCAAATAACGTATTCAAAGCTCAACAGGTCAATGGAAGTCTGAGTACAATATTAGGCCTTCTTAGGTGTTGTGGGGAATGCATTGAGAGCTCAGAAGATAACAATGGAACCTTGCTCATTTGTGAAGGTTTTGGTTGGAGGGTTGGCACTGAGAATCCCAGTCTCATCGAAGCCTACCAGAACAGGTGTCCATCCTACTACTTCTTCGTACTTTTGTGCAATCAGACTGCCTAATCTACCCCCTCAGACTGTTGTAGCCCCCCTGATTTCCCCAAGGTCATATGACCCAAATGTTCATAACATCTCGGCCAGCTTCCATCTTGAGCAGATTAATTTGAAGAAGTTGTCTTCTTCTTGTTTGCGGTACTCAAAAATATGCTTGGAGATTGTAGTATATGCTGGAAGACAGGGATCAACCTGTGGTGTGGCTCTAGGAAAGCTGTTGGAGAAATTTAGAGTCCCTCTGGACCTTGAGGGCGCCAATGAAAAGGCCATTGTTTTCCACAGTGGATGGGTTTCAATTGGAAATTCTAAGATGGATGGTGCACAGATGCATTTCATTGTTAGAGCTCAGCCAGACCTTAGGTATGTGTTTCAGTTTGACAGGGAAATCAGATCAAGCCCTCAAGTTTTGCAATCAGAGGAATCATTTCAGAGGGTGCAAAGAAGTCTGAATCACTATGATAGTAAGGATGGAGAGTTTAGGAATCAAATATTAAACACACTACATATTTAATTTCTATACCCATATATACCCATAATCATTACCATTACATATTTAATTTCTATATCAATTCAAATCTCAGAAAACAGAGAAAGCAGCTTGCAGTAAACTGTGTAGATCTAAAGCAGCAGTGAATGGGGATGGAGGTAAAATATAATCAAAGAGAAAACCAACGTTCAATAAGAATCCAAAGTATAAGTCTGATTCCGATTCCGATTCTGCAAATTCTGATGATTCGTACCTCCAAGAATGATATGCAATGGCTTTCCAAAAAATGCTGCTACGGTGAATAAACGCCCTCTGCAACAGCTTCTTAGCTTTTGAAAGTGTACCTCGGCTTGGTGCAGGTGCACTCAAACCCCATACCACAAGCAAAGAGCTCGTAGGCACAGGAACCGCAAGTGCACTCAGACCTCATACCACCAGGAAAGAACTCGCAGGCACAGGCACACTCAGACCTCAGACCACTAGCAAAGAGATCGTAGGCACAGGCACCGCAGGTGCACTCAGACCTTAGACCACCAGCAAAGAGCTCGCAGGCACAGGCACACTCAGACCTCAGACCACCAGCAAAGAGCTCGCAGGCACAGGCATCGCAGGCACAGGCATCGCAGGCACAGGCACCTAGCAGGCAGAACTGGTGAAGCTCTCGGGCGCAAAAGGTTGAATAAAACATACCCAAACATATTGGGTATTTAAATAGTAAAAAAAAAACCCTAATTACCCCTAATATACCCCCAATATATTAATTTTTAATTTTTTAATTTTAACCCCCCCAATATGAACGGACGTGATATCATATTGGTCCCTAGGTGACGCCCCTGTGCAAGTCCTGTGATTAGGACATGCAATCACTCTAATTACTCTACCGTACCATTGCTGAGAAAAGGGTAGATCGATCTGCTTCACCTTCTCACTCAAACTCCAACGATTCTCCTGTATCGTTCTCTCCCTAAATCTATACATTTTGATGTAGGACTTTATCCTAACGTCTTGTGTGTGGAATATTATACTCTGTCACTCTACTCAATCGCATACATATCCATCAAGTATGATTCTATAGGAAGGGAGCTTAATCTTGGGATTCATGCACGTGTTCATGCGGTTTTTGACCCTCCTTGGATGACTAGCTCTTGGTTCACTAGATCCCTGAATGAATAGATTAGATATTAGATCTAGGAATAACTTCGAATAAAGTGACCTTATAGCTAGGATTATAAGAGTGATAGGAATCTAATAGTGTGTCAAGTAGAGAGATAAACTAGGGCATTTGCACAAAGATGGTACTCAAAATGGATGCATTACTAGAAATGCGCGAGTGTGCTAAATATTAGAAGAAGGCTTGGAATTTGACGTTTCACAGAATGTTTTTTCATTTTTACACGTATTTGATATGTAAGTTTTTTATGAACACGTTAACATTGATAGGTGAAAAAATATTTGAAACGTCTATTTGACGTTTATGAATTTAGATATCCCGTCAAAATTTTTAATACCTATGTGAACTACTAAAACTTAGCTAAACCATTGGCCACTGTGTTGGGTCAGCTCCTGCGTTGCTCTTAATTTCTAGTTATCCAAGGAACACATAAATGCTATACTTCTCTATTTCTGTGTATGTGTATTGTATTTATTTATATTTTGTGTTTCTAATTGTATTATCAGGTGATTATCAGTTAACCCCTAGCCTTCAGATTTTTCCAAGGGGAATCTCTAAAATTTTCTCCTTTAAAATTTTATAATTTGCTTATTGTACATTTGGAATTAGTAAATTTCTATATAAATATTTTACTCATATATATATAATATAAAAAAATATATTATTCACATTTATATATAATATTAAAAATAAATTGACATTCACCAAAATTGTTAAATCGTCAAATGATAAGCACTAAAAACTTGAAACCGTCATTAAATTTTTATTCACAGGCACAAGAAAATTGAATTTCCAAGCCTGATTAGAAGCACAAATGCGCTCCTAACATTGTCGACGTGCTTTTAGTCCAGCAGTTACCGAATGTACACAAAAGTAACCACATGTGCACAAAATCACGCACGCATTACAAAAACACACACGATATTAACGTGCACACACTAATAGCATGTGTACACTTCGCTTTATATTAAAAATTTGGCCAAGGACCGTTTCTTCCCCATTCCATCCCAATTTAACCGACCCAGAATGCTTCCAAATACTAGCAGAAGGAACACGCGTGTGCACCTCCACTTCCCAAACCTCCAACACATCATCCAAGTAAGATTGGACATCCTTAAATTTTCCTTTTTATTGGGTTTTCCAATGATTTAATAAAAAAATACATTCTAAACATTGTAAAAAATCAATCAAAACATAAACAACATCATTTTTTTAAATTGCAGACAGGGATGATTTTAAGGAACCATACTTATTTAAAAGTGTATAAATGTTGGCGAATATTACCATTATTAAAACGCCAATTATAAAATGATTGGCGGTATTTTTCAAAAAATATTTTAATTTCCAACGATTTTATATCATTTATATAATAATTTGGTGATTTTTAGGGTGAAAAAAGTTTACCCCATCAAAATTGGACGAAACAGGGCTTCAAAAAATGCAAATTAGCAAATCTTTTTTGGGAGAAAAACATGGAAAAATAGCCCACTGGGCTAAATTCCACCCCTAAAATTATACTTGATTGCATATTGTCTCTCGTCCATTATAATGGCCAAAAAATAGGAACCAAATCCCCAAACAAGCAACCTTAGGATAACCCATGCACACAAAACCATTAACCTAATCCCAAAGTAAACATTAACCCCAAGGAGAATCTAACCATAGAAGGATAAATTAACCAACATTTAGATCAGTTAAGAACCTTGGTTCAAGAGCTCATAACCAAAATGGAACCATCAAGACTATCCTTATCCACATCCCTTAATAACATCATTTTCTCAGTTGAAAATGCTCATGCTTAGTTGTTGAGTATAACCGAATATAGGGCTAGGAAGAGAGAGCACTATTCCTTTGGTATTAGTAAATACTAAATCAAAGATTTGAACATCTCAAAACAAACTCTAGTTAATTTTTTCATTGACCCCAAGACCAACGTACCCCCCCAATCCATGCAAAAGGAACCTTTGCATGGATTTGAGCACATATTGGAGCACATAATGGATTGGAAACAAAACTAGATGAGTCGATGGTTTATGGTTTTCAACACACCTCCTTATAACAATAGGGAGGTTCCATTATATTTTCTTCGAAAACTATATGTGAAGTCTGTGTTGGCTTTGCACGCCAACTACTTTGATATTAGTGATTTTTAGGGGGTTGGTCTTGGATCTGCCCAAGGTCAAACCATCGCCATGTGTAACGCAATGAGAGGGGTACCCTCTTCTAGGAAAATGCCTAACCCTCCCCTACATACACCTCAATTATTGGATCACCTAGTTGAGACTTCCACTACCTCATCACATCTAACACATATATGCAACCTTGGTGGAAAGGAGAAAGTTACAAGATAAAATTTTTGATGGTTTCATAGTCATCATTCTAGGTAACAATTCTATGGAATGCACTAAATGGATTCAAAAACTTCAAGTTACTATAACAAATCATACTGTCGGTGACAATTTTTATGTAGTGAATGTGGTTGATACAAATGTGGGTTTTGGAGTACAATGGTTGTATTCTTTAGGGGAGCATACAATGAACTATCAAGTCCCTTCATAATGGAAACCCATCTTGTTAAGGGGAATGCACACTTACCCAAATCAAGTGGTGTCCTCTCACAACATGAGGTCTATATTGAGGCATGGAGAAATAGAATGGGTTGATGAATGTTTAATTACATATCCTAAATCTCACTTGAAGGTTGCCAAGCATCCTAAGGATATAGAACATTTATTGAGTAAGTACGAGAGGGTTTTTGGAGACCGCCCCCCAGGAAGACCACCAGATAGATGGGTGGATCAAATCATTGAGTTAGAGATAGGAACACAACCTATCAAAATGTATCCATGTAGACACCCCAAAAGGATTTGATATGAGATTGAGGAGGCCATTAAAAAAATCTTGGAGTTGGCTCTCATAAGCCCTAGTTCCATCCTATATGCTTCTCTAGTTGTCATTGTAAAGAAAAAAGATGGAACTTTGAGGATGTGCATTGATTTTAGAGCATTGAATAAGAAGATAGTGAAAAATAGATATCCCATTCCAAGGATTGAAGAGCCCATGGATGACCTCCATGTATCCAATTTCTTCTCAAATATTGACCTTGGATCTGGTTATCATCAAATTCGAATGAGGGAAGAAGACACACCAAATACTTCTTTCAGATGCCACTATGGTCACTTTGAGTTTGTTTCCATGCCCTTTGGCTTGAAAAACACACCTGCCACATTCCAATCATGCATTCAAACAATATATTCCAAAAGCAACTTTGTAAGTTTGTACTAGTTTTCTTTGATGATATTCTTATTTATAGTAAAACATGGAAGGAACATTTGTATTATCTAGAAGAGCTATTAAAAATTCTGCATGATTAATCTTTGTTTGCTAAAATATCAAAATGTGACTTTGGTTTGACAGAGCTCTTGTATATTGGACACATCATTGTTCAATATGGTGTGAAGGTGGATATGTAGAAAATAAGAGCCATTATAGAATGGTCTCATCCCAAAAATATCACTAATTGAGAGGATTCATTGGAATTTGCACCTACTATAGAAAGTTTGTGGAGGGGTTCTCCCAACTCACTTCACCTCTCACTGATTTGACAAATAAATATTCTTTAATCCAATGGCATGAAGGGGATGAAAAATATTTCCAAAGAATGAAAGAGGTAATAAGAAATTGTCATATTCTAGCCTTGCCTAATTTTTCTAAACCATTTGTCTTGGAATTTGATGCATCAAAAGAGGGCATTGGAGCAGTCCTAAAACAAGGATAAAAACCAATAGATTTTGAGAGTAGGAAGATATAGCCACATCAGAAGATTTACTCCATTTATGATAAAGAAATGTTAGCAATTAGGCATGCTTTGATAAAGTTTAGAAAATACTTGGTGGGAAACAAACTTGTGGTCAAAACTGACCATAACAACTTCAGGTACTCCCTCACTCAGAAGGATCTAAATGAAAGGAAACAAAAGTTGGTGAGTGAGATTCAAGCATTTGAATTTGATGTTGAATATGTGAAGGGAAAAAATAATGTGGTAGTTGATACCTTATCTAGAATAAATTCTATTTCTTTGATGGATGTAGCAGATAATTGTAAAGCCACATTAGAAGTGGAGTATGCAGATAATTCGAAAGCCACATTAGAAGTGGAGTATGTAGCAGATAAGTTTTATTGTGAAATTTCTGATGGGACTAACCATGATGATAGGTATATGGTGTTGGAAGGAATAATATACTACAAATATAGAATCTATTTGGTCCCTAGTTTGAGTTTGAAGAAGGGAAGTTTAAAGAAAGCTCATGATTCTCCTCTAGTAGGTCACCCCGATTTATTCAAAACATATCGAATGTTGAGGGAAATATTCTCATGGAAAGGGTTGAAGTCTGATATTCTGAAGTACGTTAATGAATTCCCCACATGACAACAAAATAAAGTGGATCACACTCATCCAGTTGGCCTCTTACACCCCTTGCTTATTCTAGAACAAAAATAGGAAAGCATTTCCATGGATTTCATCACTGGTTTTCCCAAGTTATTTGGTAAGGATTGCATATTTGTGGTGGTGGAAAGGCTTCCTAAATTTTCTCATTTATTTTTTGTTACTATGACTTTCACTGCTGCACAAGTGGATGAACTATTTTTAAAGAAGTTTTCAGATTGCATGGGCTTCCTAAGAGCTTTGTTAGTGACAGAGATAACATATTTTTTAGTGGATTTTGGCAACAACTCTTCAAAATGGTAGGGACATATTTGACACCTAGAACAAGATATCATCCACAAACTGATGGAAAAATAGAGAGGGTGATTCAATGGTTGGAAGTCTACTTGAGGAACTATGTTAGTGGGAAGCAAAAAACATGGATAAAATGGTTACATTTGGGTGACTTTTGTTACAATACTAATTTTCATATGTCCATTGGCATGTCTCCTTTCAAATCACTTTATGGTTATGATGCATCCACTTTTATGGGCCAAATTTTTTGTGATAGTATAGCTCCAAAGGCTAAGGATTGGATTGAAGAAAGTCAAGAAATTTTGAAGGCTTTGAAAGATAACTCACAGGTTACACAAAATCAACAAAAACAATATGCATACCAACGTAGATTGGAGAGGCATTTCCAAGTGAATGACTTGGTGTATTTGAGGTTGTGATCCTACAAACAAACCACCATAAAGGGTAAAGGTTCAAAAAAACTCAAACCAAGGTTTTATGGTCCCTAAAATGTGATTCAAAAGGTTGGAGACATAGCCTATGAATTTGAGCTTCCCATGGGAAGTAAAATTCATAATGTATTTCATGTTTCATGTCTAAAGAAGGTTATAGGTCAGCATATTTCAGTTTCATATACATTACCTCCTTTGGATGATGAAGGACAACTTGTTCTCATTCAGGGAAAAATCTTGAAAACAAGGGAGAGAATGTTAAGAAGTAGAACAATAAAAGAATCATTGGCACAATGGAAGGGTTTTCCTAGTGAGGAAGCCACTTAAGAAGAGGAACAATTTTTTTAGCATACAAACTTTGCATTACTTGAGGACAAGCAATATTGGGTGGTGAGGACTATCATGTCCCCATCCCAATGAGACTACTAGTTGACAATGTTTCACCCACCGACCAATTCCCAGGGTTGGGGAGGAGGCATTGAATCTTGCAATAAGGGAGCTATGGGACCCAAGAGAACATTAGTTTTTCATTTACACATTAAATTGGGTCATACAAATAATAAATATGGAGAAAATAAAGTTGCATTGCTTCATAAGGACTTTTGTAGGTTCATGGAGACCTTGAGTGGCTAGATTCTTCCTTACACATGTCATGATTTAACCCCAAATTCGAAATTATGATTAATGTAACGCTCTTGGAAAGTGACTAAGTGTAAACTAACATTTCATGAGCCCAAGTATTTGAATGGGTGAAGAGGAGTAACTCCCAATAGAAGAGGAAGAGGATAGGAAGAAACTAGGTTCCAATCAGAGAGAGATTCCCTGCATTTTATGACAACAATAATGGAATATTCTATGACAAGTCAGACCTAATTGCAGACCTATGACAGTATGGCATGTCATGGCTAAAAATAGCCTCCAAGAGGGCGCACTTGGGGCTTGGTGGAAGGAATTCGAATTTGGAGGAAGATGAAGGGTTGAGGAGAAGGACAAGTGTCATGGAGGTTACTAAACATCGAGTATGGGTTGGAGGAAGCATATGGGAGTGAATTCAACCTTGGAGGACTTTCGGATGGTTATATAAATATTTCATGAGGAATGAGAATAGCTTTTGATCATTTGAGAATTTTCCTTTGGTGTTTTGGAAAGAACTAGCTTGTCCATTGCACTGTGAGTGCTGGCTTACCTTGCTAGTGAGCCAATTGGATATTCATGGAGTTTTGTTTACTGCATATAGGAGGCTTCTACTATTTGTGACCCATGTCTCCTCCCATTCTCTCAATCCCGACTTCAATATTTCCATATTTCTCTATAATTGTGCACTTGTGTGAATGGTGGTTGTGCCTCATTGAGTCCATTTGATGCCCAAGCATGGGTGAATGATTTATGGCTCTGTAATATGTCTCCCATACTCTTTGTAAGTCGAAATCAGCATAAATTCATATGCAAATGTCCACATTTCCAAGCTTTGTTGTGACTAGTTTCCATATGTTGATTTTCCATTTCAATGGAGTTGTATATATGATGTATGTTGTGACTTGGATCTGATGTTATATGATTTTAGTGAGCTATTAAATTTATGTTAATGGTCTATATTCATTATTCTCTTTACTAAACCATTATATACACAATTTGTGAGTCAAAGTTGAGCTTTTACATGTCATTTCCCTTAAGCAAATATCACTGAATTTATGCATTCGAATATGAATCTTTACACCTCTGTTCCAGAATTATTAACCATACTAAATGGAAGTAAATAAATTCTAATAAAATTCCCTATACTCTATTTGACAAGTTGATAGGGTCGCATAGGAGATGGAGAGCCATTTATGATCACACCCTAGGGGAATTGCACCATAAATTACTAGTAATTTTACCAATTTTTTCAATGTTCCTAGGCTGAGTTGCAAATGTATATAACCTATCATAAAGTTATTAGTGAGTCCATTAATTTGTCCTAAGACTTCCCATATCATTCCCTCCCAAATTCGAGACCAACTTGTGCCATTCGAATCCCCTAGAGTCAAGACTAGTCAAGACAATTTTTTCCCAAATTCTCCCTTTGTTGGGAATTTTCGAATTGGGATATTACATTCATGAGATGTTTACATTTTTTGTTATAAACTACTGAATTCTTGTACAAATAATCTTAGTAATTTTTTCTGGCATTAAATACTATGGAATTGTTATTCAAGCACCCTTGGTGTTTTAATTTTTTTTCCATTTTCTAAGTCATATCCATTTATACTCATATCCTAATAACTCTATGAAATTCCCCTAAAATGATGTTACTTGTTTGAAGCTAGTTCACAATCCTTTAAGTCATAAATAAATTCAAGAAAACACATAGTTCATCTAATTTTGCATAGATTTAGCTCTAACATCTATAAAGTTTGAACCTCATCATTCCTTGGTACAGAATATTGTTCAAAATAGTATGTATGAGGGACTAACAATGCCCAAAATAGGCTTTTATTTAAGACACAATACAATAGGAAGTGGAAAGTTCAACCCCTAAGAGAGGGACGTTTATGAGACCCTACACAATTCTCAAGAGATCATACTAGTCCAACTGAAATTGAGACAATGGGAGGACTCCCCACTGCAATAAACTTCTTGAATGTAAACATCGATAGAAAAAATGTGGAGTAGAAAATGAAATGAATGCAAGAAAAAAAAAATGTACATCCAATGGACTGACACTCTGACTTCACCCTAATGGATTGACCTGGATTATAGACATACTTTCAATCACTAAATGCAAAGCAAAATCTAGGAGAACCATCCTCTTAGCTACGGTGCAAGACGATAATTGTGGTAAATTTCCCAAGATTTTGAATGTTGCAACATGGAAGATGAAGCATGGGAGTGAAGGAAAATAGTTTTGGTAACTGTAGTGAGGTCAATGGTTTTTGTGCCTTTGGATGTTTCAGTTTTCTCCATGTGCGTCCAAGCTAGGGTGAGCAGTCGTAACTGACGCTCAACCCTCTTGGGCTTAAGACTAAATTCCTTCAAGCTAGGGTGAGTAGTAGTAACCAAATCTCAGCCCTCTTGGGCGTAAGAGTAATTTCCTTCAAGTTGTAAAGAACCTTTGTCACTGATGCTTTTTGTGTTTCTAGGTTTGTGGCTTGTTCCAAACCCAAAAAATTTCTGGTTTTTCCACTATCAATATTTTAATTGTTGAAACTGTATGCTTATCCCAATTATATAAACATTCGAATGCATGCATGACCAAGGATCATTTTAATAACGCCCCTAAAATTTATATGTATAATAAATGGGCGAATATCACTAATATATAAGAAAAATTGAAGGTTATTTTATCAATAATATAATATGTATATATAGTTTTTTGGCTAATATTTCATTATATTATCGAATCTTGTAAAATATTGACGAATCTTTCACTAAATTATAAGATATTGTAAAATCTTGGTGAATGATTCTCTAAATTATAAAATATTGTAAAAACTTGGAGAATCTTTCATCAAGTTATAAAACCTTGTAATGTCTTGGTGAATCTTTGCTAGGAAGACTCAACTTTTAATTCTACAGATTACTAAGGTAGCGCAATAGAAGAGCATATGCTGGAGCTCGACTCTCTCGACTCCTAGACCCTCAAATCAATAAATGCATGAATGAGGAGAGGATAAATTTATTTATACATTTCACAAGCAATATTAGGTCACTCATAACTGGAGGTGTTGGTGAAACACAACTAACCTAACTAGGTTCAGGTAAATTGGAGACTTCACTTTTTATCTCATCCCTTAATTGTCCAATGGACATGTGGGGACCCAAATCTTAAGATACCAACAAACTGATAGAATTGAACACTTTACACTAGAGAGTGATTATGACACCTATGAACCATTATTAGAACATGATGTATTATCAAGACCTACAACCTCAATATAGTGTATGAATTCCCAATTAGCTTATTTTCCAAATCTCTCATTTTTAAGCTACCCTATAAGAAAAAAATAACCTTCTTATTTGTTTATAGATATGAATGCCACATTTTCATTTTTTTTGTTGATAATCATAATCTGAACCATGTCATTTGATTTAGAATTTTTAGAGTTAGTTAGAAACTTGCAATGGTTATTATAAATAAGAACATACACTAACAAGAATATATAACACATTAATGCATCATGACGCATATGATTAGAACTACTATGTTAAAGACTACCTTTTCTCCTATAAAATGATGAGAGATTTGTATCCATGTCCTTGATATTTTTGAAAGCATGCAAAATGTGGTAAATTGTTTTAGCACCCTCATTGAATGAAAAATATTAGATATCAAATAACATAATGTCTATATATTAGGTCAAACATTCCTTGTACATATTATATATAATCATAATGGAAATGAACTATCTTGTTCCAACTAAAATCATATATTTATCATACATAACTACATGCATTTCTAGATGATGATGGAAATTACACATCAAAACAAATAACCAAAAAACATTTTGCTTATGAATTACCCTTATAAAAAACAAAACATCGTAAAACAAGTACCAAACCCAACAAATTTAGGTCACAAATAAAATTGAAGAACTTGGTAATACGAATAAAAAATCTACAAGTCATGAACTTCTCAATACAAATAAGAGAATCTACTAGTATGCTTTGGACAACTCGACAAGAAGACATACAAAATAATGACCATTCCACTATAGCCCTGCCATTTTAATCAGTGTGTATCCATTTATATTACAAACAGTCCAAACATTAACAATAACTTATATAAAATATGAACATATACGCTCTCATTAACACCTTAGATCCAATACTAATTGCATAGCAAGATCCTAATAAAAGCACATTTTAAACAACTCAGTCAAATTCATTTTGAATATGGGTGAGTGCAAGCTAATGAGGGTCACTTTTAGCGTGTTAGATGCAATAGAAAACTGAAAATCAAGCATCTCTCAACTTGGATTTTTTGAGATACTAACATAAAATATCTTGATTTGAGTAACAAATAAGAAATCTAGGAAACTGAATTACATTTCTAAATATATAAGTTTTATGTATTGAAAACTTCCATACCTATGTCAAGTTTCATTTTTTCCAAGAGTAACTATTTATTTTTCATGCAAATGATAAGGCATATGTTTTTGTGGGTGCAACCTTGATGACCTAAATGATGTTTTCAAGCTACAAAAAATTGCATGCATGTATAAAATATATTTATCTAGTGCAACACTATTTTTCAAAAATAAAATTAGTATTTTTTTAATAATTATCTAAGTGATCATTCCTCCAAAATGGTACGTCTTTTGTGGGTGTAGGATTTGAAGGTCTTAATGAAATAATCATGAAATGAGTTTTTTATATGATGTATAGTTCATTGTCTTCTAGTGCACCATACAAATTTCTTTTAAACTATCAAGATTTGAAAAAGTTATGAAAACAACAATAACAATGTATTTTTTTAGTCAAAGAGTTAGAACATAATAGAAATTGAAAAAAAATAGAAACATATAATATTTTGAAATAGAAATTACATATTTAGAATCTGCATAAAAGGTGCTATTTATGTTTAATATTTCGTAGAAAATGATTGTCCATATCATACTATAACTATTGGGTGAACACGGGCTTCTTCAAAAACTGGAAGAAATGCCTTAGTGCAACTTTTCAAAGTCTTAATGTAATGATGATGGATTGGAATTTTTATAGTGTGTAGAGTATAGTAGTGCGACATATAATTTCTTATGAAATGGTTGAGAAAAAAAGTGATGGCATAAACATAATAAATTTTCTAAAAATCAAGTTGCATCTAAATGTCCACCAACTTCATGCACTCACCCATATATAAAAACCATGTGGGGCCTCTCCATGAAGAGTAGCATCTACTAACAAAATATAAAAGCCACTCATAGTTTAAAGATTATAATGAACAAAATAAATCATATCTTTGGATTTCTATAAAACTTTCATGGAACCAATATTGCTAGGATAGAATAAAACCATAATAACACCAAATGAGCTCTCAGAATCAAGAGTGCCCTAGAATTCAGAAAAAGCATCCATGATAAAAAAAATGATAAAAAGTAAATTTACAATATAATAATCTATCATAATTGTGGATAAAAAGCATAAGAATCATGATAAAAATAATACCATGTTTATTATGAGATAAGAAAAAGTGATGCAAGTCTGTACGAAAAAAGTGATGCAAGTTTGTACGATATGATTTTGTACGATATGATTATGTGCGACATGCCCCTTCAAGACCTGAGCTTTGGACGATGGAGATGTTATGTGAGGATTAAAATGTCTAGAAAACCAAGAATGAAAAGTGGAATCACATCAACCAAATCCTTCACCCTACAAGGGCAATAGGATGTGGGTGAACCATGAATCACTATAACCTTTATATAGAACAAAAGAGCCCGTGATTTTCTCTCCAATATAGGAAATCAAGGGCTTAAAAGAATGAATTACATGAAAATGACTAAAAATATAGGCCAAATGGAACCATATGCTTGCATTGGGAGAAGGAGAGATTTCACTAGATTTTCCCTAGAAATTGGAGGAGAAAAATGGATTAGAGAAAGCTTTTGCTAGGGTGAAAATATTTTTTTCATTTTCTTCATTAATATACTAAACTATTCATTTTAGATTTATTTTTTTTCTAATAAATATTGGGTGAAGATATTTAATTTTCCATATTAAAAAATAACCCACTAAATTTCTAAAACCCCTCAATATACCCCATAAACTATATATATAACTCCAACCATTATTTAAAAATGAAGTATTACCTTCTTCTCAGGCCTCGGCCTCGGCCTCTTGACATGCTTCGACTTATCTTTACGAGTTTAACAACTAAAATTGATCGTGGACTCGTCCAAAGCTATGTTACCTCCACGAATGTACAAATGGTAATGAACACATCAGGTTTACGAGGCTTCGAATCTCATCTTTTCACTGAAAAAAAAATAAAAATTATCCCGATAAAGAAAGGGAAACGACATATGAGAGACGTTTCAACATTATTTCCATTACACGACTTGCGGTCTCCTCGCAAATATGTGATGTTGATTGTGTTACTTATGTTCGAACCTACGTCCACTGTATGCAGGCCTGTACAGTGTGACCGAAAGCAACTGCATTTACTCAGAAGCATCCATTGGAGTTAAGCATCCTACTTGGAAATGCAATATCTAACTCTGTCCTCTTGTGGTCTCTGGACTGTAGCATTGTTTGGTCGTTGCCATTCAATTTAGGCTGGAAGGTTCTTGAAGGATATGATTGTCCAACTCAAACACTTCTTTATCCCGCTGGCAATCGCTTTTGCATAAGCGCCATTCCCCATCTCGCTATTGAGGAATGTGTACCACCTTTGAATGTGTTCGGAAAATACGTCATTGTCATGGTCTTTGGAGCCATCACTTTTGCCTCTCCACTACTTGTAGATGCTGGTGGATTTTTGTCATTTCCTCTTTTTGGCACTGATGTTGTTGGAAGGTTCATTTCCATACCAGATGCCCAGCTCTTGACTTTGCTATCAGTGGTTCCATCAGTTAGGGTTTTTGTTTGCACGTACTTGTTGGCTGTGCATAAATGGTGTGAGTCGTGACAGCCGCGTGTTCAGAGTGTCAGATTCCTCCAACGGGACTCCACGTCTGCAGATGTTATTATTATTATTATTATTTGTCTGATGCAATGATAGTGCCCGATCCTGGCCGACAATAATTACTTACGACTGTGCGTTTATGCGAGGCGACTGTCCGTTTATGTTAAACGACCTCTCTTGCTGCGAGTTTGGGCCGTTGGACTGATCTCCCTCTAATGCGTGTAGATGTAACGTTGAGTGCTCAGTCTATGGTGTCGGGGTTTGAAAAGAGATACCTCTTAAATCTCATTAAGAGACATATAGAAGCTTTGTTAAAGAAGGGCTCCACGCCACCACAGGTCCACAGCCTTTAAACCTTTTATTTTTTCGATAAACAACATATTTATTTTATTATTATTTCATTTAACGGGTAAGACAAAAAGATAGAGTTTCACTTATTGTACCGCAGATAAGCAGTGTACACTAGTATTAGGAGTAAGCTACACCCCCGCCGCCGTTTAGGGGTCAGTCAAAATATTTAAAAGAAAATAATTTCACTTTTTTTAACTCCGATCTGTTTTTACTGCGACCACCTTTTTACGGCGACCAACTTCTTACTTGCGAAGTTGGTAGGTGCGATCAAGTTGATATGTGCGATCAACTTATCTGCGATCAAGTTGATACCTGCGATCAAGTTGATGCGATCAACCTATGTGCGATCAAGTTGATGCCTGATGCGATCATAATGATAGAATATGTTTCTTAGTCTAAAGACTTAAGAAATTACAAATGCTTTTCACCTGCCAGTAAGATGAAGTAAAATGACCACATTTACAAATCCAAATAACTTATAAAAAAAACATATGCCCAAATATGTAGGAAGATTTGAATCGACCAATGTGCAGTAAAACCTGGAACTTTCACGCGGCGAGATTTTTATGGGTTCTTGTTCTTTTACTTATCAGTAATTGTAAAAGAATTTACAGAAGTAAATCTAGAAATATGAGCGGCCAAATAATCATGAATTGAACCACAAACTATTTCATATATTTAACTATGCGGAAATACAAAGTAATACAAACTTGTCTGACTAAATCAAATGCACAGAAGCTTGAGCTTCAACTTCTCTTTCTCACCCGGAGTTTCTTTGTGTCTGTGTTCCTGTGTTTGTGTTCTGTCTGTAAACTAAATTACAAAATGCTTCTTCTATTTATAGACAACTTGAAGATTGCTACAGCATAGACCGACTTACTTGCCGAATTACTTTGCATTAAACACTGCAATAACTATCTACCTAACAAATTAGCTTCTGAAATAAATTCGATTGAATTACACTGCCTACATGTGGACTTTTCCTTCTTGTTAGACTGACAGACAAGATCGTGGCTTCTGCAGACTCTAACAAAGTCGGCTGGAGATCAAGTGCTGATCTGTGAGTAATTACATTTTTCCAACACTCACCCTTAATTATGAGCAGATGGGGATTTTTAAAACAAAACTTACAAAATGTTTTAGAGCTTAGACATGCTCTGTTTATGACAGAGTTCACTGTGGAGAACTTGTCATTCCAAGATAACTACGCAGATACTGGAATGTGTCTTTTGCCAATGGCTTTGTGAAGATGTCGGCAAGTTGGTCTTCAGACCTGCAAAATTCCAAACAAATTTCCTTGTCGTTTACCAACTCTCTTATAAAATGAAACCTTGTGTCGATGTGCTTGGTTCTCTTATGAAACATATGTTTCTTTGATAATGCTATGGATGAATTGTTGTCGCAGAAGATTGTTGTCGGTTCTTGATGGTTCTGTGACAAGTCTTTTAAGACTCTCCTCATCCAGACAGCTTGACATGCAGCACTTGTTGTTGCAACATACTCTGCTTCAGCTGAAGATAGAGTTACTATGGGCTGTTTCTTTGAAGCCCATGAAACAACACCTGTACCAAAATGAAATGTATATCTAGATGTGCTTTTCCTGTCATCTATGCTGCCTCCATTGTCACTGTCAGTGTAACCAATGAGTTTAAAATTTTCTGAAGTTGAGTACATAATACCAAGGTCTTTTGTTCCACTTACATACCTCAAAATTATTTTACCTGCTTGCCAATGTGAGTCTTTTGGTGACTCCATGAACCTTGAGATGAGACTTACACCATACATAATGTCTGGTCTTGTTGCTGTTAAATACATAAGGCTGCCAACAAGCCTTTTGAACAGCGTAGGATCTACAGTGGATCCTTCATCATCCTTGCTTAATTTTAAACCTGTTATCACTTACTCATCGACTTTGGTGTACAAAGTTGGTTCACTTTCACTTCTGTGAAATCCATTTTCAATGAGATAGGAGTCAATCCGACTGTACCAAGCTCTAGGAGCTTGCTTCAAACCATAGAGTGCCTTTTTCAGCCTGTAGACTTTATGCTCTTGACCTGGAACTTCATACCCTTGTGGCTGTTCCACATATATTTCCTCTTCTAGATAGCCATTTAAGAATGCTGACTTGACATCCATTTGATGAACATGCCATTTGTTTTGTGCAGCAATTGCCAAAACTGTTCTGACTGTATCCATGCGTGCAATAGGTGCAAATGTTTCATTAAAGTCGATGCCGGGTTGCTGTGTGAACCCTCTTGCTACCATTCTTGCCTTGTGCTTTTGCACATTCCCATCAGCATCTTGCTTTGTCTTATAAATCCATTTGACACTGATTACATCCTTGTCTTTTGATACATCGACCAGTTCCCATGTCTGTTTTTTCTCAATGCATTCTATTTCTTCATCCATGGCTTGTGCCCATACTTCTTCTTCAACAGCTTCTTCAAATGTTAGTGGATCATATATAGGGGAAAATAATGCAAATAGAGAGAATGAATTAGGTGTACCAACTTCATATATCTCTCGGAGACTTCTTGTCTTCATCGGTTTTGTCGATGTTGACCCTGACAAAATGCTTGATGGAGTCTGTTGTCCTCTTGGTGTACTTGTCGGTGTAGCTTGAGCTGCTACTTGTGTCGATGGTCCTTGTGCTGAACCATGTCTTGGTGTCATGGGAGTCGGCGGTGCTCCTACCGGTTGAATTACATGTGGTATTTGAACCACTTCCTCTTCCATATCATTGTTGTCGATGTTCGACACAATCTTGACATTTGTGTCGATGGTTCCATCCCATGATTCGTTCTCGACAAATTGAACATCCCGACTGATTATGACTTTCCTTGTGATGGAGTCATACAACTTGTATGCTTTTGTGTCTTCTGAATAACCTACAAAAATACATTTATGTCCCTTCTTGTCTAGCTTCCTTCTCAGCTCATCTGGAATATGAGCATATGCAACACAACCAAAAACTTTTAAATGTGAAACACTATGATTCATACCTGTCCATGCTTCTTGGGGAACTTTGTTCTTCACACTCTTTGTTGGACATCGGTTCATAATGTATACAGCAGTTGCGACTGCTTCACCCCAATACTCATTTGGCAAACGCTTGGCTGCCAACATGCTGCATGCCATCTCCATGATGGTTCTGTTCTTTCTTTCGGCAATACCATTCTGCTGAGGTGTATACCGTGCAGTGAATTGTTTTTGTATGCCATGGGTCTTGCAAAAATTCAAAAATTCATTTGAAACATATTCACCTCCTCTGTCGGTCCTTAAGATCTTGATGCGGTGACCACTCTGGTTCTCCATGAGTGCCTTGAACTGCTGAAAATAACCAAATGCATCAGATTTGTGTTTCAAGAAATATACCCATGTCTTTCTTGAGTAGTCATCAATAAAGGTTAGAAAATATTTGCAGTCACCAATGGATGATGTCTGCATTGGACCATAGATGTCAGAGTGCACGATTTCAAGTGGTGTGCATGCTCTATAGGATTTTTCGATTGGAAATGTCTCTCTGTGCTGCTTGCCAAAAATGCAGCCTTCACAAACCCTCTCTGGTCTTTCGATCAATGGTAATCCCTTCACCATATTCTTTGTGTGCAGTATCTTCAACCCACCAAAATTCAGATATCCAAATCTGAAATGCCACAACCAGGATTCATCCTGAACTTCTGTCTGAAATGCAGCTTGCAAATTAGCGTTACAATTTTCTCTCTTGTCGAGGATCTCGATTGTTTCTTCATTTTCTGCCTTGAATGCAACTTCTGTCTTTGTCTTCCCTTTTATGTTGGGAACTATCCTTAATGGAAACAAGCGGTTGCTTGTCATTGGCACTTTTGCTATCAACTAGTCGCTTGGACGCTTGTCTTTGATCACACAGTGTTCATCTTCCATGTAGACTCTATAGCCCTTTTGTAACAACTGTCCAATGCTTAACAGATTATGTTTCAAACCTTCAACATGATAGATATTAGGGATATACTTACTCTCCCCCTGTTTGGTTAGAATATCAACAGTGCCTTTTCCTAAGACAGTAACTTGGACATTGTTTCCAAGTGTAACATCAGTTTTCACTGAAGTATCTAGACTGGAAAATAGATTTAAATTACCAGTCATGTGGTTGCTGCATCCTGAGTCTAAGTACCATATGTCATGTGGACTTTCTTGAACAGCATTGCATTCAAGTAGAGATGTCAATGCCATTAACATTACACCTGTTGAAGTGTTGGTGCTGGTTGACTGACTTGGGCCTTGCCTTCCTTGGTCATATTGTTTCTTCCTGCATTCATATGCATAATGACCAAACTTCTTACAGTAATGACATTGAATTTTTGATTTATCAAACCTATGGCCACTTGGCTGACTTGGGTTCTGGTTATCTCCTTTGCCACCGACATTTGCAGGACTTCTGCCTCGTCCTCCTCTTGAAGAACTTCTTCCTCTGCTTCTGAAGTTGTTTCTCCCCCTGCCTCTACCACGACTTATGGATGACTGTGCTGCAAATGCACCTTCCAATGATGTCTATGATCTGCTGATTTTGTGTTCATGATTGATGAGTGAAGCTTGCAGCTCATCAATGCTGAATGTTGACATGTCTATGTGTTCCTCTAAGGTTACAACCAAGTTTTCAAATCTTGGGGGAAGACTTCTGAGAATTTTTTCAACAACCCTTTGGTCTGATACGGGTTCTCCATGAGATTTCAGTTGGTTTATCAACCCAACAAATCTGGTGTAGAATGTGTCTACATTCTCTGAATCTTTCATGCACAGAGATTCAAAATCTTTTCTTAGAATTTGCAGCTTGGATGTCTTTACCTTATCCAAACCTTGATAGGAAGTCTCCAATGTATCCCATGCTTCCTTGGCATTAGTCTTTGCTGCTATTCTTGGGAGTATGCTCTCATGCATAGCTTGATGTATGAAAAATAGAGCTTTTCCATCTCTCTTCCTCTATTCTCTCAAGACATTTTTCTGAGCCTGTGTGAGATTGTTATATGCAGTCATGTCTGCTGGTTCTGCATAACCATGCTGAACTATCTCCCAGACATCTTGTCCTCTGAATAAAGCCTTCATTGTTAAAGACCAATATTCATAATTCTTTCCCATAAAACTTGGAGGTTGCAATGAACCGGAAGTGGAAGCCATTTTTAATTTTTAATTAACTTTCCGTAGAAAATTAATTTCCACCTTTTAAGACAAGATTTCTTTCCTAAAATCTTTGGCTGTTATAAACCTTGGTCTGATATAACCTTGCTCTGATACCAGATAGCCAAAACCGAGCCGACTAAACTTGGGTTTAGGGCTCAGTCAAAATATTTAAAAGAAAATAATTTCACTTTTTTTTAACTCTGGCCTGTTTTTACTGCGACCACCTTTTTACCGCGACCAACTTTTTACCTGCGATCAAGTTAATAGGTGCGATCAAGTTGATATGTGCGATAAACTTATCTGCGATCAAGTTGATACCTGCGATCAAGTTATCTGCGATCAAGTTGATGCTTGATGCGATCAAGTTGATGCCTGATGCGATCAACTTCTCTGCGATCAACCTATGTGCGATCAAGTTGATGCCTGATGCGATCAACTTATCTGCGATCAACTTATGTGCGATCATAATGATAGAATATGTTTCTTAGTCCAAAGACTTAAGAAATTACAAATACTTTTCACCTGCCAGTAAGATGAAGTAAAATGACCACATTTACAAATCCAAATAACTTATAACAAAAACATATGCCCAAATATGTAGGAAGATTTGAATAGACCAATGTGTCGTAAAACCTGGAACTTTCACGCGGTGAGATTTTTATGGGTTCTTGTTCTTTTACTTATCAGTAATTGTAAAAGACATTTACAGAAGTAAATCTGGAAATATGAGCGGCCAAATAATCATGAATTCAACCACAAACTATTTCATATATTTAACTATGCGGAAATACAAAGTAATACAAACTTGTCTGTTACAAACTCGTCGGTCCACAGAGCTTCAGCTCTTCGACTAAATCAAATGCACAAAAGCTTGAGCTTCAACTTCTCTTTCTCACCCGGAGTTCCTTTGTGTTTGTGTTCCTGTGTTCGTGTTCTGTCTGTAAACTAAATTACAAAATGCTTCTTCTATTTATAGACAACCTGAAGATTGCTACAGCATAGACCGACTTACTTGCTGACTTACTTTGCATTAAACACTGCAATAACTATCTACCTAACAACTTAGCTTCTGAAATAAATTCGATTGAATTACACTTCCTACATGTGGACTTTTCCTTCTTGTCAGACTGACAGACAAGATCGTGGCTTCTACAGACTCTGACAGAGTCAGCTGGAGATCAAGTGCTGATCTGTGAGTAATTACATTTTTCCAACACCTGCAGATAGGCAGTGTACACTAGTATTAGGAGTAAGCTACACCCCCGCCGCCGTTACCCTCCTCCCTTAGCCGTCTCTTATCTCCGTCAGTTTGCTCCCTCCCACGCCATGCAATTACGTTGCTACCTACTCCCTCCTGCCAGTGCAGCATCATTCAAACTCCAACCCCTGTACCTGCAATGATCCCACTCTTCCGGCTTCAAACTCCAATCCCTGCACCTGCACCTGTAATGATCCCTCTTTGCCATTATCTTCAATGATTGCCCATTAGCCTTCAGAAAACCAAACAGATCTTTAAAATCTTTCTGTGTGGTGGATTTTATTAAATTTTTTGTTTAGTTAGCTTTCTTTTTACAGGTAGCTTGACATGGGACTCCTGCTTTCTTGCAAACTCAGCACGGTGGATACCGGTCAACAGTCACTTCCTTCTTCAACCAAGTAAGCATTATGCCATCAAATCCATGGTTTTTTTTGTAGATGTATGTGCCCAACTAATGTATGCCAAAACGTTTATAGCTTTTTTTATGTGATTTGCATTAACGAAGGAGCCACACAACTTTATTTTATGTGATTTGCATTGTTGACACTACATAGATACTCCTGTAGCATGTGAGGATGATACTCTAAAATCTGTCCAATATAAGAAGAACATAAAAAAGCAACAGTAATTGACCTTCGATAGTAATCACTCACCACGGCTAATGAAAACAGTACCTTACACTGGCAAATTCAAGATCGGAAAGTCTGCTCCACAGATCAGGCTTAATAGTATCTTCAATTAAAAATTATGATCAGAGAATATAATCATGAACAACTTTATGTAATCTCCTGCGAATATCAAATATATGACAAGTGATTACTCTCGAAGATCAATTAAGCTAGATAATGGGCTTATCATTTTTTTTATGAAAAAAATGGCTTATCTCTCCATAAACCAAATAACTTCAAATAGTCTTTTCAGACTCTCTATCTAAAATAGTATTTTGTTGTTGCCCACTTTTTCTTATAGATTTCACTGTCAATGCCCTTAACAGTATAGCTATGTTCTGTGATTTTCTAGGGTCAAGAATGCATTGCTGCTGTTATGAAAAATTGAGCACTTAAGAAATTCTGAAATTCACAACCAGATAAAATAAGCACCCAAGCATTTAGGCAGCTTGATACCTCCAAATTCCATTGTTATCTACACCAAAGAATCCAATGAGATAGACATCTGGGCCTCACCTTTTTTTAGACAAGCAGGGTTTTATTTTCTCCCATTATACCAAGGTGATGCCAAAGTGCATTCATATTGTTTGCCAATTTACATGCATTGAATGGAAAAACAAGCATCACTTGATCAATATGTATTTCATATATTTTTAATAATGTAACAAGGCTGATTGAAAAACACACCTTCCATTAGAGCATCACAGATTTCCTCTCTTGTCACAGTCAATGCCCTTAAAGTATAGTTATGTTTTGTGATTTTCTAAGGTCAAGAATGCGTTACTATTGTTTAGGTGGGCGGTAACTGAACATTTGGCTACTTCACTTTTCACCGTATTGGAAGTAGTGCAGCCAAACATAGACTCAATCATTTCTTCATCCAACATGTTCATTCCAATTCACTGGATACAGTAATACATGCTAAAACATAGAAATATTGTAGTTTGTAAATCAGGAAAAGCTTAACAAATGAGAATGCATTTCATCTCAAAAAAAATAATCCTTTGCATCCCAAAAAATGGTTAGATTATCCAAGCCTGAATATTCACCGATATTGAGGTGATCTAGTCATAACTACAGCTAATCATGTTTTCTTTTGAGCTTGGAACATGTATCAAGATTAAGCTCATGTACCCATCAACTAAATACACATCCAAGTTCAATACTAAAGTACTTCCTACTTTGATGGCTCACTTTGCAGTATAATTCATTGCTTGGTTGGAAAACTGAATTAATGTAGCCTCCACTAGGGTTCAACTCTCACCATTGACATGATGTACAGCCTTTAGGCCTTGTGTCGTAACCTTCGGGCTAAAATTACTTGAAATTACATGACATTGTATTTCTGTTAATTGGCAGGTTTTCCTTTTTATAAACGGATGCTTCCATAACGAGTTTGAAGCATATTTTTTAATTCAAGAGATTCTCATGTTTCATTATGATCTTCGATGTTTATGTGGTTTAATAGGTGTTGACCCAATGGTAGGCGTATTCCCACCATCTATTTGCCACCAGTAAAAAATTCATTTGCATATGGGATTTGTTCAAATTTCAAAATTACTATATAATGAAGATATTTTTTTGGGTCTAAATAGAGCTTGTTTGATGACTAGTGACTAGTCAAACTATTAAATAGTATGTTGTTGAATCCAAAAAGATATCCATTAAGTTCGAGTCATGTGGTTCAAATGAGACACATTGATATTTATTAGGGGACTTCATTCATGTACATAGGGAAACAGACCTCCACAACATACCCTCCTTGGAATTTGCTTACCAATTTCACTTGAAAATGAAAGCTAAATTGCAAAAGGCCACAACGAGATCAATCTCAATAGAAGAAGCTCTAAGACAAACATTTTCATGCTCTTTCCTCTATATAGAAAATAAATATATTTTTCTAAATTTCGGTACAGACCCAAGCCACATGGCAAGGGGCACATAAAATAAATGTCAGAGGTGAACTCACCACAAGAAGATATTTAGTCTACAGTAGTCTCTAGTCCTAGATTTCCTAGTTTGCAACTAGTGATAATGTAACACTATTCAAACAATTGTTTGGATTAAAGACTGATAGGTACTCTGTATAATTTTAATGATAGGATGAAGAATATTTAACTTGGTTGGGTGAACTTGTGAAGACAAATAGCCAACCCAATAGGTTGGAAGAATTTGCAGCACCAACTTTCTTATAGAAACCTTAAATGTTGCAGAGGGTGATGTGACACCACCTAATTGCTTGATCTTCCCCTCGTTAGGCCATATCAACATGATCTACAGCTAGGTTATAACACTTGTCAGGACATATCCAAACATAGCAAGAAATATAATTTTTTATATGTTATTAAAAAATAGTAAATACACTCTTTTCTGGAAAGGCATCTCTAATGTTGGCCAATGCTATAGTGTAAAGCCGTTTCCTCTTTGTATCATAAGGGATGCCTACAAACCAACTTGTAATGTGAAAATTTCTTTATTGGAGTAATAAATCGCCTTATTGGATGCCTACCAGATCAAGGTGTTCTAGTTGGTCACTACCAGATTAATGCAATACATTGTTCCTTCATAAATCCAACATGTGTATTCACACATGCAAGTGGTTCCCACATCATGGTTTCTTTGCTGGACTTAATCAGTACAATTAATAATTATAGGATAGGGCAAGTACTTGCTTGTTGCCCCTAGATAATGTATACAAATTATGTCAAAGAAAATGAGGTTTTAAGAATGTCTCTGACATGGGAAATAATAATCATGTTCTAATTCGCACAACATCCATATTCCCTTGAATGTTGAAGGGGGAATATGAAGATAAACTACTAGGTCAAGAGCCTTTTGTTGACCACTTCCATGTAAATGGGAGGTAGGATCATGGGCAATTTAATGGCTTCTATTAGACTAAGGTAAAAACTACAAGATAGGAAAGAAGTTGCCTCTTCCCATGGGATTCACTGTACAAATGATCTTAAAGAAAAATGGGTATTAGGAAGGTCGCAGGCATTGAAAACTATAGCCCTGTTATTCTCAGAACATGGATGTTGATCTTCGTGACAAAATACTGACTTGGGTTTCACACATTTACAAGGAGATTGGAGTTGCACCTCCTATTATTCTATTACAGATCTATCCTAATTGCATATGTTTATCATTATTTCTCTTCATTGCATGTTTTTATTTCCACAGATATCATTTATGATTTGATATACTTTATCCTTGCACAAAGAGAGGCAGCTTAGAACTATACAACTGTTACTCTGTGATTTTTTATTGCAAATGTCTCAGTTTTTTAGCTAAGAAAAAAAGCCTTTATATTGTCAAAAAAATCACCAAAGGTACATGGTTTATGGATTTCCCCTTCTAATACTGTTTTCCTATCTTTGCTCATCCACATTCTTTCTAGATCCAGCTTTACAATTCTGTTTTTCATAACAAAAAGTACAAAATACAGCTCTGCCTGAACTTTCCTATCTTCTTGTACATAACACTACCTCAATACTGCCTAGCTACAGAGAACTTATAAAACCACAAATACTGATACCAGACTTACTACTTTGATCAGAGAACTTATAGCTACCTTTTTCAATCAAGCCATTAAAGGGCGTTCTTAATAAAAGTAAGGGCTCCGCACGTTTTTCTTTTTCATTTCAAGAAATATTTGGTAATCTTTTCTTCCACAATAGGCCATTGATTATTATTGTTTGATGTGTTAAAAATTTGGATGAACCATCAAATTAGTGCCTTGAAATAGTTTCTGAGTTAAAAATATCCTATTTTGTGTGCTATCCCATATTGGTTGTGAGGTCTAGTTTACAGAAGTGTGTAAATCCCTAAATATCATGATCTTAATTCTAATAAAAATGTCATCACAGAGATAGTGAAGCTCCTTACATAATTGATTATGATAATTATTTTCAGACTAAGAAATATTCTATCTTCTTCTAGTCTCAAGCTCTTTTGTATCTTCATATTATTATATATATTTGGGAACATGTGTGGTTTTCTTATTGAGAATTCAATGAATTAGTAAGATACTCTTGGACTTGATCATGAAGAAGTTATTCAGAGTCATAGAACTGGAGATTCATAGAACTGGACACAAATAAGTCTCTTTTCTCATTATTTTGATGATTGGCTTCAGAAATCAGCGCTCCATCCCAATATTTTTAGTATCTTGCTCAAAGGAAAGACCCATCAATAAATTTAGTGTGGTTTTACAGTATTTTATTGTAATCGAATGTATTTAAAGAATATCATATACCCCCAAGAACAATGAATAGAGTAACTTTATGAAGAAATTGTGGTTGGAATTAGGTATGAATGTTAAATAATTTTTCTTAGTCTTGGTACACTTGGTGATCCAATAGTATTCAGTCTCAATATTGTGACATTTTGTAAACTTGGGCTCTCAATTTTTCTTGACTTTGAGCTGGCAAAGATTAAAGTTCAAACATCACTCCATGCTTAATAGGCATCGACATTTTCACCTTGGCTTGGGGAAGTCTGGAACAACTGATTAAACTTGGGTTCATGTAGTATACTTTATCTTAAGGAAGGGTTTTACCCAAATAGATTTGCCTTTTTGTGATGATTATTATTGATTTGGTTTGATAACAAAAGAGTTTCATTTATGGTGTGTATTTTCTATGAGCCATTTTAGGGGGTTATTAGGAATATGCTGGGCAAAGTCTCTTCTAAAAGGACTAATAGCTCAAACATAAACATAAATTCATGCTTAATAGGCACCAGCATTTTCACCTTCGCTTGGGATGTTCTGAACAACTCCTTAAATTTGGGTTCATGTAAAATGCTTTGTCTCAAGATATGATTTTTCCAACATATATTTTCCCTTTTATACTACGAATATTTGTGATTTGGTTTTGACAACAACAGAGTTTCATTTATGATGTGTTTTTTCCATGAGTTATTTTTTAGAGGGCTATCAGAATATGTCGAGCAAAGTTATCTTGTAAATAGGATGAGGTGTATTCTTTTCAACATACAAATGGATGTATTGATTCCTTCAGTGAATTTATGGTTATAGAAATCTACATTAACTTTCGAGCATATTGAGCTCCAGATTCATAGTTGAATTTTAATTGTTCTGTACTTATTTGTTATTATTTGGGTTCAACTGCATTAGTAGTTCTAACCAAAGTTGTATATCTTTGTTAATCCAGAGTATAGTCAAGGATTACAGTTACTTCCAATCCGAGGCAGGCTTGAATTGCAACATAGAAGATTTGTTCATGACAATCACAATAGAAGTGGTCCCTGAGATCCTCCATTCTAACGAGTGGTTTGAAGGCCTTAACTTCAACAACCCTTCTTATTACGGCACTTCAAGCATCCATGAGAGCATGTATGAGGAAGTTTTTAGGACAGATACAAAGGAAGATCAATACAAGAAATTGGAATATTTTGCACCATGGATGGAATACTAGGCCATGTTATATACAATTCCATTTATATAGCCTTGCCATATATTTTTTTCCTATGTTTGCTCCGAGTGTATATAGTCCAAAATCCAAAACCATTATTGTTTATTTATTAAACTTGATTGCAATGCCAAGCCCAAGCATGGATTGAAGATCAGTTTGTAAGATGTTATTCACAAATATGTCAGCACGATGCTGGGATGCATCATATTCTTCCTTCTTTTGCTTATTGGACAGATATAATTATAGAAACTAAATTCTCTTCAGAATGACCAAATTATTCAGTTTTCTGACTCGCTGTAAGTTGAAGTTTCAATCTGTATGAAGTGTTAGATCTAACATTGGACATATTAATGTTTAATTTAAAATTTTATGATATTTTTTCGAAATATAATTAGTGAAATGTTATGTTTTTTATTGCCTGGTAGCTAGGATGGATATGTTGTGTGCCTTGGTTTGTTTTGTAAATGCTGATCTAATTTGATTTCCCATATTTTGGTTTAACTTTTGGACTCAAAAAATAGGCTTGAGTTTCTCAAAAAATTCTAGGTTGCATTGCATTCTAACCACTGAAAAATAATTCTTTATATAATGAGGATTTTCTCATCCAACCTGCAATGTCAGTGGTAAAATGAATTGCAAAAGATTAAATATCAAGTCAAGTAAGAAGCGTGACAAAAAGGAAACTATGTACACAAATTTGAAATTTGAAAGAATCAAGAATGAAACTTAATAAAAAAAACTATTTTTGAACAAATATCTCAAGGAAAGTACAAATTCACATTCAAAAGGTCGGTTTACTAGCACCTTTTTAGGCAGAAGCACAAATACTGTACTTTTTTAAGTATCACGTTTCACCATTTTCATAAAGTAATAAAAAAAATTCCATTTCAGTAAGTTAATGTTTAGAATTTCAAATTGAAAATATTTAAGTCTTTTTTGGCAAGGTATAGTCTAAAGATTAGATAATGTTTCCTTTTTCCTAAATCATTTTTTAACCATTTTTTCATATCAAAATCTAGTTGTAATTTTTTGAATTGCAAATTTAAAGTGGTAAGATTGCATAATCTGGGTTTTTGAAAACTCTAAATCCATTTTTGGATTCATTTGGATGTGAGCAAATTAAAATTTAGGATCTTTCCATTATGGATTCATTTTTTAATAAAAAATGGATCTGAGCAAAAACCTTTATGAAATTTTCAACAAGTCAAATAGGCACTGAGAAGAGCCATAACCCCAAACAGTGGAGGAGAGTACATCTCACATGACTGTCATTAATATACATATGGGTATCATAAACCAAAGAAAATAAACAAACAATTGATAATAATTAATTGAAATAGACCATTTTAAGACATGGTGGTGAACCAACATGGTGGCAATGGGCATAGATGCAAATTTTCCTACAATTGTAAAACCTCCCCCTCCAGGACATTGGTAAAGACACTTCATTTTGCAACCAAGGTGGAGTCCCAAAATTTCAGCTGTGCTTTACACTTTCTATAATTACCAATTTTTTGTTTCACTGTATTTTACTTATAGTCCATTGCACATTGCGTTGTTACTAGAGGATGATATGATATTTTGGTTTTATATGATGCCCATTGATGGTGTAGTTGATCTAGTTGGCAAGTTGGATAGTATGAAGAAAATTTAACTGTAAGCTTTATGATTGAGTGCAACGTGTTAACCTTATATTTGGTTATATGCCGCATTTAATTTCATTTGGGAAATGGCAGATATCATACATATCATGAAATGAAAAATGATAAATCTTAGGAAGATCGGTGTTGTTTTTCCAAATATTTTGTTATGGAAATGTTCTTAACATAAAATGGTTTAAGTTTCATAGCAATTCTTTCCAACACCCATTATTATGGTTGCCACAATTGTCCTTAACATAGAAAGGCTTTAGACAACGTTTGACCAAGTTTTTGATACATGGGAGTGGCCTATGTAGATGTTTTCCACAAATTTTAGGAAATGTCAAAGGGGACATCGAGATCTACAACATAGGAGACACTGCCATAAATGCTACAAAATTTATATTAGAAAACATAAAAATTGGAAGATGAAACACAAGTCATTGACGTTTTTAATTTTATAATCTAAAGACTAATACAAGTTTACAACATACATCAAGTGAAATAAAACTAAATATAGCCATGCACAAGCCCATGCATCCTCCATCAACCTATTAGGTCATTGTTCCTAGATCTATGCGATTTTCCTGAGCATTAGGCTTGTTAAAGGGGTTGTTAATAACTGCAAATTGAACAAATTGAATCTGAAGTTTCTCCCCTTCCTCCTCATTGTACATCGTTCCAATTGTATCTCAATAACCATTCTTTAATTTAGGATTATAAATTGGAGGAACTCTTCTAGGCCTTTCCATGTACCATTTTGGGTTAAGTGGATACGCTACCATGCACAAAAGTGTGTTCATGTGGTCTCATGTATGTTGAATTATGGGTTGAATCTGGATTGTATAGAACTCTAATGAGGGATCCCTTTGGTGAATTTCCACCCTCACATGACCCACATGCTATCAAAATCTCATATATTTCTCCAAGACTAGGAGCATTTGAATCAGTGTAACAGATGATCTCCACAATAGGGGCCAATAATGACACAAAATAACCACATTTTGCTCATCAATCATTTTCCAATGCTTGAAAACCTTCTTACCCATGTTTGTTTTGGATTCTGACCACATTTCCTACTCTGGACTCACAACTAAGGACTACACTAGTGCTTGTACCTTCATCATCCTCTCCAATAAGAGAAAATAGTTAGCATATCTAGTATTAGTGGACAGGGTTGAGGAATTACTTCCTCATGAGCCTTGTACATGGTTGAGGGGATGTGGTGGTTGTAGATAAACATGTACACCTCTAGCATAACTTTAAGACCTCTATGGTAATGATAAGACAACTTTCATATATTAAAAAAACTGGAATATATTTAATTGATTTATGTTAAAGTAGCTTTAAAAACAACTTCATGTACTCACACTATATGTAGCTGCTACACCTATGTACTTGCCATAAAGGTTCCATGTAATGGGTCAACCACCATACATTTAAGGCCATAGTCATATGCCATTGTTAGTGGATCAATTGGCTACTAATATAATGTTGCATAACACATAAAAATGTGTGGTGTCGTAAAAACAAAGCAACCAAATCCCAACTAGAGAGCTGGTTGGCCAAATAGGCAAATGTTGGTTGAGAGTGACCTCGGATGGTACTCTGCCCTTGACTAGAACTCTGCCCCAGTTGGAACTATGCCATGGATGGAACTTTTCCCTAGCTGGAACTATGCCTCGGATGGAACTTTTCCCATTCGACATTACCAACGTAGAATTGTGAAGCTTCCAAATCTCTAAATATTTGCTAGCTCAATAAATATCTATAGGAAGTGCATTCGACAATGCCTAAACTTTATTAGAAGGAACAAAAACCTCACAGGAACCCTTCCCTTGTTGGAACCCATCCCTTATTGGAGCTCTACCCTTGTTGGAGCTCTGCCCTGGCTGGAACTCTGCCCTGGCTAGAACTCTGGCCCGCTGGAACTCTACCTCGGCTGAAACTTTTCCCCACTAGAACTCTGCTTCGACTGGAACTATTCCCTTGGATGGAACTCTACCCCGAATGGAACTATGAATGGATGGAATTGTGCCCTAGTTGGAACTGTGCCCCGGTTGGAACTCTACCCTGGCTGGAGATTTTTCCATTCAACATTACTAACATAGAGTTGTGAAGAATCTAAATATCTGCTAGCTCAATAACTCTCTATAGGAAGTACTTTCGATAATGCATGTACTTTATTGGAAGGAACAAGAACCTAACAGGAACCCTGCCCTTGTTGGAACCATACCCTTGTTGGAACTTTTCTCTAGCTGGAACTTTTCCTCGGCTGGAACTCTGCCTCAGTTGGAACTCTGCCCCGCTGGAACTCTAGCCTGGTAAGAACTTTTCCCCACTAGAACTCTGCTCCGACTGGAACTCTTCCCTTGGTTGGAACTCTGCCTCAACTGGAACCTTGCCCCTGGCTGGAACTCTACCTCCTTGAGAATCCAAATATCTAAATATTTGCTAGCTCAATACATTTGACAATGCATGAACTTTTGGAAGGAACTCTTCCCTCACAGGTACCCTGCCCCGATTGGAACTCTGCCTTGGATGGAACTATGACCTAGTTGGAACTCTGGAACTATTCCAAGATCATATCATTATACAATTATCTGTTGATATGGGACAATGTGTCCCTTCTCTGCTGTACTGTGGCTGTTGTGTCCCTTTCTCTACTAAACTGTGACTGTTGTAGCATGACTGTGGTGCCCTATCCTAGCTGAGATATGACTGTGTCAAACCATACTATGATAGGTCAATGGTGGTGTTAAGTTTGCTAGAGGGAGCTATGACTTTGCTCCGGCTAGAACTCTGCCCTTGCTGGAACACTTCCCTAGCTGGAACTCTACCCCAGCTAGATTTCTTTGTCTTGCAGAACCCATCTACTAGGGTATTATACGTAAGAATATTAGGAGCTTGTTGTTTGCTCATCATTTGAATGAAAAGATGGATTCAACCTCGATTTTGTCATTCCTGCAAATCCCTTTGATGCGGGTATTGAAGCTTACGATGTCTGGAATATAGCCATGTACTTACATCCCTTCAAACACTTTGAATGTAGTGGGATTAAAAGTATGGAAAGAGTGTTGGGCACTTGAGATCATCTTCTTACACATGGAAAGGGTTGTCTTCATCAAACCCTAGATGATAGGTCAATGATGGTGTTAAGTTTGCTAGAGGAAGATGTGACTTTTCCCCGTTTGGAACTCCACTCTGGCTGGAACTCTGCCCTAGCATGCATGCCTTGGTTTGAACTCTGCCCTCAGCTAGAACTATATCCCGGCTATAAATTTTCCCTGGCTGGAACTGTGACTTGGTTGGAATCATGCCCCGACTGGAACTCTGCCCCAACTGGAACTCTGCCCTACTGGAACTCTGCCCTGATCGAAACCTTGCCCCTGGTAAAGTTCCAACTGGGGCAGAGTTCTAGCCGAGGCAAAGTTTCAGCCGAGGTAGAGTTCCAACTGGGGCAGAGTTCTAGCCGAGGGCAGAGTTCTAGCCGAGGGTAGAGTTCCAACCAAGGTAGAGTTCCAGCTGGGGCAGAGTTCTCTTTGGGGCAAATTTCCATTCAGGGCGGAGTTCCGACAGGGTGGTATGCATGACGTAAGCAACATCTTCTCTTCGCTTTATATATTATTGGTAAGGGGGATTTCTCGAGGCATCCAAGCACTAATGACGAGAGGTATGCAACATATGACACATACGCAAGTATGCAACATATGACACATTACGAGAGTTATGCAACATGTGACACATGCAAATAGAAAGAAGCATAAGTTTGGAACTATTGCCCAATTAACCTAGATGAAGAAGAAGAACAAGATACTTGAGTTTCGAGTTCACCCTCTATCTAGGGTCATGACCTGCCTAAGAAAGGGCAAGACAAAAATAAAAGTGGGATGAATGACAAAAGATGTTGGGTCTTCAAATCCAAGGAAAGACTTACACATACATGGAAAGAGAATGGATAGTCAAAACCTGCCTCAATCTCAAAATAAACTATTTTGATTCAATAACATTTTTGTAAATGACCAAACCATCTAATGCTTGTACAATGTATATAGCCTTCAGAATTGGTTATTGCTCTCATCTTACACCAATTCATCTATAAATTAAGTTGGAGATCCTTGTTACTCGACTTGCATATTTGTTCCATGCTTGAATCTATAAATGGTTGGTAAAATAATTGAATTTACATGAAGATCATGAAAAATTAAAACCACCACAATAATCTCGACAAAGATGATTGAGATAAAAGGTTGGCTACAAATTCAGATGTCACTCATTGAGACTAATCTAAAATACAAATAGAAATATATCACCCTTCTCCTTCGTGAGATGATTCACTTAGAAAAAAGACTCACAAACACAGATCTCTTAGATTATTCACTTCTAATAAAAACTACCCAATTTTTGTTGATACATTATGAAAATTTCCATGCAAATAAATGCAAAAGAAAAAGCCACAAGCATCAAAGTGGTAAAATTCAAAACAGGATCATTGAGGTAAACTCCTATAGGCTTACAAACTGCAACCCAAATGAAATTAGTCCTTAATTGAGAGGGGGGTGGATAATGGTTTGGAAATGTTTTATTTGACATTATGTGGATACAACAAAAGATCAATTTCAGGAAATGGGTAAGCTCTCTCGACCTCTATTATATGAGAGATAATGAGGATTTCTTTGGTCATGTAATTTTCCAAGATGAATTGTGCCAGTTAGCCTAATTGCGAAAAACAACAGGAAAAAGAATGACAAAGTCAAAGGACATGCAGGAGAAAAACTTGGTATAGAGGAAAGAAACATGGAGAACCACCATTACATGACACCCTCTCTCTTACCAACCAGAGCATAAGAACTTGAAATCTATCTTCTTCTACACTTGAGATCTAGGCTTCTAAATCTCAGCTATCACAATTCTTAAGAATTTGAGATGAACTAAGCTGAGGATTGAATAACTATAACATCTAGAAACAATAACTTGTCGATTCTAGTTATTAATTCTTTGGGAAAACTAGATGTCTTCTATCAATGGATGCTTAGAAGAAATAACTTTGAATTGAAATTTTTAGAACTTAAAAGACATACTGAATTGAAAAGATTCATGAATCTTGGTTCTGATTTTATCCAATTTTGTAGAACTTATTAGGAAATCCCAATTCTTTCATTGTTAAATATTCAATTTTAACATAAATTCTTTAAAATGCACAAATATAAAGATGTAGTAATGTTGTACTTAAATTTCATAATTTTTTCATATATATTTTAGTGAATGTTTAGAATCTCATAATCTATGTATTAAAACAAGCTGTCACAAAATAAGAAACCAGATTCAAGCAAAATATCATAATAGACAATGGACTAATATTCTAAAATTATTGAAGGTAACCTATTATTTACCATCCAACCATCCACCCACCACAGAAACAAAATGTCTAATTACAACCCAAGCCACAAAGGAAGTTGTGATGGTATTTACCATCCAACCATCCACCCACCATGGAAACAAAATGTCTAATTACAACCCAAGCCACAAAGGTAGTTATGATGGTTTTGAAGGACTTCTTCCATATGCAGTTGAAGAAGGATGTAGTTTGGAATCCTATTATACACTGGCAATCAAGGTTGCATTGCAGGGAAGGCTTAAACTTGTATCAACATTTAGTATTCATTTGTTAGAGAAAACAATTATAGAAAGAGTGCAATGAAACATGCGTTATAAAAAAATAATATACTAGATTTGTTCACTAAAGTTCTTCCTCAAAATTAAATTTTAGAATTACAAAGCTTATTCATCATATAGTACTGCCACCACTGTGAGCTGGGATTTCAGAGGTCGTGACTGCAGCTGGGAGTGTCGGAGGGATGCCGCTGGGATGTCAAAACCCATGCACCGCACATCCAGACACCGGGTAGTGTAGAAGCGGGTGAACCTCCCTTGGTGTTTAACATCTTTGCCTCGGTGGTTGGCGATTTTTTGGTATGGATAACCAGAACATAGATTCACGTTTTCCTACCAAGAGTACTCCTTGCCGAACTAACTTCTCGAACCACACAACCATGGTCATCTATGAAGGATTTCGACACTTTTCGGAATTCAACCCTATATCTCTTATCATCTACACAGTTCCATGTCTCAAAGATCTTCGAAAGATGGTGTTATATAATGTGAGCACGAACGGCTCGGGAAGGGCTATACCCTTGTGTACCCTATACCCTTAAAGTAGCTGCGATGGTGGCATGTGTGATGCCAGGGCGGGGACCTTCCCTCCTAATGTTCAATCATATTATCCGGAATGGCTAAGATTCTAAGCCATTTTAAAAAAGTGTTTAAGACCTATACGGTATTTCAAATTTAAAGCAATTTTCATTGGCTAACACATGATGACATGGAATTTGAGTTAAAGTTTAAAGGCCCATTTTGAGTTGAAATTTCCTCTAATGAGTGTGCTTAACTAGCAAACTCCCAGCTAGTTTAGTTGAATAAATTGATCTACGCATGTGTTTCATAGCCCGAAACATTATTATTTAGGAAGAGTCTAATGGCATGCAGGGTTTGGGAAATGGTCTCCCACAGAGCCCAGGATTTCTTGAGAACGAAGAAGCAATGAACATCCGCAGGAAGCACTGAACATGTTGTAGTTTACAAAGAACCTCGGATTTCCTGAGAATGAAGAAGCATTGAACTTGTTGCAGTTTACAGTGATGGGGATCGAAACTTCCTTCAATGGTGAGAAGATTCAGAGGAGATCGGAACTTCCTTCAATGGTGAGATGTCGGGATCCAAGTTTGAATTAAATGACAGCACCAGAGGGAGGGAGACGACGGTGAACGCTAACGGAAACGAAAGAGACAAACGGGGCAGCGACAAGAGACAAAATATCAGAACATTACTATGTAGAAATTAGTTGGTAATCAGTGTACTATTCTATAGAAATAGCAGAGGAGCGAGAGTGAGAGCACACGCTGCATCGTTGTTCCTTAAGCTTCTTGTTCCTATCGAGCACACGCTGCATTGTTTATCTCTATCTCCTAGACCCAATAATGCACTTGTCCTCAGAGCTGATGGCAGATAAATGGACTAGTGTAATCTCCTTGCTGCATTGCTTCAGGTCAAGCACTCGACTGCATAAATGGCAATGGTACCCAGTAGCTTATAGGAGCTAGCAATGCGCGCTATCACAACCATGCCTCATCTTCTAGAGATTTAAACTTCAGCTTTTGATTTCCTTCTTCAACTTCGACCACTGTTTGATTCTTTGGAAAATTTGATCAATAGAATGTTGTTGTTAAGGCTGATCCAGAAATGTCGAGCAAGAGTTGTGGGTTTGATTAGCAGAATATTGTTAACGCAGATGCGAAGATGCTCAACAATAATTGTTGGTCAAATTTTTTGGTCCAGTTAAACACACATTTGGATCAATCCATTTCAATGCCAACTTTGTATTACATTTAACATTTTCATGAGTTTGTTTTAACATTTTTTTTTTCATGATGTTACCTGTCAATCCCATCTCTCTTTATTTTATGGGAGAACAAATAAGGTAAACCTAACGGGGAGGCCATAGACCTGAGAGTTAACGATGCTTAAATTCTAGTCAACTCAATGCATAAGAAACTACCATTAGGTAAAGACAAATCCCCTTCTTTAAAAAGAATACTGAGAAATTATTATCGTCCAAAACTAATTTGACATATTATCATTTTTATAAGATGTTCAATCTAGTATTTTCGAAAGTAGGAAAACGTACACAGTATACCAATCAATATTTCGTATACGATGAACCATAAAATCATTCAAATATAGATCATTATTAAAAAATCATAATTATTATCCATAGATTTTTAAACTATGCATTTTCGTTATAAGAGGAACCAAGCCTTAATTTGCGAGAATTAATGAAATGATTATAAGTATATCGAAAGATCATGCTAATTTAACAAATATGTGATATAAAGTGTTAAGCAAATAGGATTTAAAGATGAGTTTGATCTTCTTAATTTTGCAAGAATTGAAAGCAACGCCAATTTTGAACTTCTTAATTTTGCGAGAATTGAAAGCAGCTCCTTTGTGTGGGTCTATTAAAATTACAACAGTTTTACAGACTATCACAACAGTTTAGTGGGAAGGTCCACATGCTATTACTTTTTGGTTTCCACTTCCAAGATTAAACTTTTAAGTAACAAACAAAAGCATCCAATTGGAATGGAGATTCACAGGCTTTCTCCACTTGGTGACCTATTCAAAGATTAATTTAGTTTACATCTAAATGCATCTTATTATCAACAAAATAAACAAATCATTCAAAATTATTGACATTGCTTGTAATTTCCTAATAAAATCAAAGTTGAAATCATTTGGCTAACGAAATGTAGTTCTCCATATCCATTATATAAATTCAATTTTGAAATCATTTGGCTACTGAAATGTAGTTCTCCATATCCATTATATGGTTAAGAGGATTTCTAACCATTTTTGAGTTCTAATACTTCCCTTTAGTGTAGTTCTAAACTTTTAAATATTAATTTTAAATTTGTAAATATTTTATGAAAATGTTGTATAGCTGTAAATTTTTGTGTTGTTCTTTGCATGTGTTTCAAAGGATGGAAATAAGGGGATAAAATGGATCATGGGTTCAATAATAAAAGGGTTAATGGAATACTTAGGAAAAAAATAGATAATGTTAGAAAAAGGGATTATGGAAATTAACTACAAGTGGCTTCGGGAGCCACGAAGGAAGATTTTTTAATAGGTAAGCTTAGGGAGTTAAATAGGGATTAGGGAAAAAAGGATTTTTAATTAATGATGGGATATGGGGTTTTAATATAAAAGGATGGGATAAATCATGATGAATAAAAATATAAGTGAATATCACTCTTTCTATTTTGGGAAATGGGAAGGATAGGAGACCTAGGAATGCTAATCAAAAGGTGAGAGCTTTTTTTTTAGAAACCAAGGATATATGAAATTTTCAATAAGGATGGACCTCAAATGAGATTAAAACTTTATGAGCATAGGTGTGTTAATAACAAAACCATTGACACAACTCGTGAATTTATCGAACAAAAGGAAATCACCATTTTTTAGCTGATATAACATAAAGGGACATACTTGTCGAAACTTTAACTGATTGTTGAAAGAGTCAATCAAATTTGGAATGTGAAAAACAAAATATGAACACGATGATGAGTATGAAGATCAAAACATAATGACGTTTATTATCTCACATGATGATGCTTAGATGAAAAGACAACTAATCCACCAAAACTTAACTAAACCAAGGGGTCATATGGTGACTCGAAGACGCAACTTGGTGAATCTACTGAAGGGGTCATATGGTGACTCGAAGACGCAACTTGGTGAATCTACTGAAGGGGTCATATGAAAACAAAAATGGTGAAGTATGATATGTATGTGACAAGCACAACGAACTAGGTGTGACAATATTGACTGAATTATCTTGCAAAAAATTGGATTGGTTGGTCGCTAGCGTCATGTTTTGACACTTTGGAACATGTCTATGTTGAGCATCAACAACTGGTGACATAGAAAGGGATAAACCTCATTGTATCAAATGACTTCATTATCATAAATGATACATAATTTACTTGATTTTATTGAAATCATATCTTATCACATTTCCAAATTGTCTTGATTGTATACAATATTCACATTGTATCATATTTGAAAGGTCTTGAATCTTATTTAGTAATTAAAAATTTTAGTTAGCCACCATTTCCAAAGGATATTGAGCCACTATCAAATCATAAGGGTAGGCATGATAATATAGAGAAAGAAATCCAACACCCATTCTTTGAAGTTTAAAGAAACCATGTCTTCGCCACTACTCAAAGCCACCATTGTTGTGCAAAGAGAAAAGTTACAAGAGTGTGAGGGAGTGTTGAATAATTGATAAAGAGCTTGTTAGAAAAACAGGACCGCAGAGCAATAACAGATATACAGTTAAAGCAATAAACAAGATGCAAAAAACACATTAAACATTACAGAGAGACACAGATATAATGTGGTTCACCCAAATGATGGGCTACGTCTACAAACAAATTTGCCAGTCCTTTTATTTCAGTCCAGAAAGATGAAGGGATATGCTCTGCAGCAAAACCGCTGCACTTCCTCTTCACGCTCTCACAGTCTCTCTTCTAGCACAATACAATTCCCACATCCAGTACCATATAGTACTCACATCCAGTACACACATCCAGTACAATCCAGTACCCAGTACAATTACAATGGAGCCTCCTCAAGCCTTATAAAGGCTTAATCACATGCAATACCATGGGACAATACCATGGGCTACAACAAACCATGTGCTAGACCTAACCACCTTTGACTCAATCCCGAGTCAAGGTTAACACATGCAATACCATGGGACAATACCATGGGATACAACAAACCATGTGCCCAAACCATGTGCTAGACCTAACCACCTTTGACTCAATCTCAAGTCAAGGTTAACCCTAACAATCCCCCCTTTAAACTTGACTTGGACTAATCACCAACTCCCCTCAAGTATTTACCGAGGAATCTTACATACACCCCCCTATCACCTAGGTCTATCTCCCGACTTTACCGGTGAGTTACCAGGGGTATGCATGCCTTACCAGGTCTTACAATCATATGCCCATTTACATGCAAACCGCTCCATTACATTTTTTTATGTGCCTTCATGGTGACTAATCACAGCAACTCTACCACTGCTGCACTTGCTGGACCTTGGACTTGGAAAATTTATTCTTTTCACCTTCATGCTTTAAGGCCAACAGAAACCGAGCAGGAACTCAGTTTCTCTCTGGTTACTCCCTTTGTCAACATGTCTGCAGGATTCTGGCTAGTGTGTATCTTTTCCAGTTTTAACAGTTCTTCATCTAGAACAGATCTTATGAAGTGGTACTTGATTTCTATATGTTTAGTCCTTGAATAAAATACTGAGTTCTTTGCAAGATGAATGGCACTCTGGCTGTCACTGTACAGCCTACTCTTCTCCTGTTTCTTACCCAATTCTTCCATGAACCTCTTCAACCAAATCATCTCCTTACTAGCCTCTGTAGCAGCAACATACTCTGCTTCCATTGTTGAAAGTGCAACAACCTATTGCAGTTTTGAAATCCAACTTACTGCTGGTCCACCTACAATGAACACATACCCTGTGGTGCTCCTCCTGATGTCTTTATCACCAGCCATATCTGCATCAACATATCCCTATAGAACAGTGTCTGAACCTCTAAAACATAATGCATGAGAAGTGGTACCTCTCAAATACCTGAGAATCCACTGTACTACTTTCCAATGCTCTTTACCTGGATTATTCATATACCTTCTCACAACTCCCACTGCATGTGCAATATCTGGTCTTGTGCACACCATGGCATACATCAAGCTCCCAACTGCTGATGAATAGAGAATCTTGGACATGTAATCTATCTCTTCCTATGTCTTTGGACACATATGCTTGCTTAGTTTGAAATGGCTTGCCAAAGGTGTGCTGACTGGTTTTGCATTCTTCATTCTAAACCTCTACAACACCTTTTCTATGTACTCACCTTGAGACAATGTCAATTTGCTATTTTTCCTGTCTCTTGTTATTCTCATACCAAGGATTTGCTTTGCAGCACCCAAATTCTTCATCGCAAATGATTTAGCTAGTTTTCTTTTGAGCACATTTATATCCTGCATGTTAGACCCTGCAACAAGCATGTAATCCACATACAATAACAAGATAATATATCCTCCGTTATCTAGCCTCTTGAAATAAACATAGTGGTCAGAATGACATCTATCATAAACTTATCAAATTTTAAATACCACTGCCTTGGAGCTTGCTTCATTCCATACAAGATCTTCTTCATCCTGCAAACCAAATTCTCCTTCCCTTTGACCTCATACCCTTGTGGCTGCTGCATATAAATCTCTTCCTCCAAATCCCCTTGGAGAAAGGCCGTTTTTACATCTAATTGTTCAAGATGCAAATCTTCTACTCCCACTAGACTTAAAATAGTTCTAATTGAAGTCATTTTAGCAACAGGAGAAAATATTTCATCAAATTCTATACCTTTCTTTTGTGCAAACCCCTTTACAACAAGTCTAGCCTTGTACCACTTCTTTCCGCCATCTTATTCCTTCAACTTGTAAACCCATTTATTTTGCAATACCCTTTTTTTTGCAGGAAACTTAACCAGATCCCAAGTCTGGTTTCTTACCAATGAGTCCATCTCCTCATCCATGCCTTGCTCCCACTTCTTTCTAGTTTCTACCTGCATTACTTCTTCAAAACATTCTGGCTCACCAGAATCAGTCATCAATAAATAATACAGTGAAGGAGAGAATTGTTCAGGGGGTCTACTTAACCTGGTAGACCTTCTTACAGTTACAGGAGTTTCAGGTACCTGCTGCTGCTCTTGATTTTCTAGTGCCTTTGGAACTTCATTTTCTTTGATTTCATCAAGCACTGTGTACTCTGTGTTTTCTTTTTCTTCTTTCTTTCCTTGCAGCTGATCTTTGTACATGACCTTTTCATTGAATACTACATCTCTACTCCTAATGATTTTGTGATTTTTAAGATCCCATAAGTGATAACCAAAATCATCAACCCCGTATCCAATAAAGGTACATTTCTTGGATTTAGCCTCAAGCTTTGTTCTATCATATTTATCAATATGGACAAATGCTTCACAACCAAAAGTTCTCAGAAATGAGTATTTTACCTGTTTACCTATCCATGCCTCCTCTGGAATTCCACCATCCAAAGCGCTTGAAGGCCCTCTATTTATTAAATAAATAGCAGTGTTTACAACATTAGCCCAAAACTGTAAGGGCAACCCTGCATGCAATCTCATACACCTTGCACACTCCATGATCGTTCTGTTCATCCTTTATGACACACCATTTTCTTGGTGTGTTCCAGGGACTGTCTTCTCTCTGCGAATCCCATTATGTGAATAGTAACTGTCAAACTCCTTGCTGCAGTACTCGCCTCCATTATCAGATCTGAGACATTTCAACTTTTTTCCTGTCTCATTCTCAGCCAAAGCTTTCCACTTCTTAAAAGTATCAAACATATCAGATTTCTGTCTAATGCAATAAACCCAAGTTTTTCTAGTTGCATCATCAATAAAAGTAACATAATACCGAGAGCCACCAAGAGATTGTACTTGAGCTGGTCCCCATACATCTGTATGGACAAGCTCTAACTTTTCACTCTTCTTTTGTTTCCCAACCCTGAGAAATAAAACTCTCTTCTGTTTTCCATAAACACAGTTCTCACAAAATTCCAAACTTACCTGCTTCAGATCTGGAAGCAGTTTCCTTGAGTGGAGAATCTACATCCCCTTCTCACTCATGTGGCCAAGCCTATGATGCCACAACGCTGCACCTGTTTCTGTGGAAGCTACAGAAATAGAATAATCAGTGTTATGAGGACATAAATATAATGTACCTATCCTATCTCCTTTTGCAATTACGATTGATCCTTTAGTAACCTTCCACCACATTTCTCCAAACGTAGACAAACAGCCGCCATCTCCCAACTACCCGGTTGAGATCAGATTTCTTTTCATAGCAGGAATGTGCCTTACATCCTTTAGCAACTAGTCATTTCCATTATTTAGTTTGATCCGTACCTTACCCTTTCCAACAATTTTACATGGTTCATCATCCCCCAATAACACATGCCCAAAATCACCTTGAACATAATCATAAAAGAATTTCCTATGGGGTGTAGCATGACATGAAGCCCCTAAATCTAATACCCAGTAATCACTAGTATTATCTAATGCAAGAATCAAAGCATCTTGTAACACATCACCTGCTACATTTGCTTCCTGGGTAGTCTCTTGCTGCCTCTCACCTTTCTTCTTTGGTGCTCTGCAGTATTTCTTTAGATCTCCCTTCTTACCGCAGTTCCAGCATTCTATTTTTCTGAATATGGACTTGGATCTCCCCTTTTTAGACTTGCCGCGATTTCCTGGGATCCTTCCTCTCTCTTTTTGTCTCCCTCTGCTCTCCATGGTCAACGCATTACCTGATGTCTCACCTGTGCTTTTCCTTCCCATTTCCTTGCTAAGAATAAAACTAACAACATCATCAAACTTAAGAGTGCTTGAACTAGGGACAGAGTTACTTACAGCCATGACCAAGCTATTCCATCTTTCTGGCAATGAGCACAAGATTAGAAGAGCCCTAACCTCATCATCAAAGTTCACTTTTACAGAACTTAACTGACTGGTAAGTGTATTAAAGTCATTTAAATGGTTAGAAATAGATACACTTTTCTACATCTTCATATTAAATAAACACTCCATTAAAAATACCTTGTTAGAAGCCGAGCGTTTTTTGTAGAGTTTACTCAATGCGCTCATCACACCCTCTGTTGTTATTTCTTTCGAAATATTGAAGGCCACCAATGAAGCCAGGCACAACTGTATTGTTCCTAGTGCCTTTCTATTAAGAACCTCCCATTCTTCATCCTTCATAGTCGCTGGCTATTTTGCTTTTCCACCCAACGACAGGTACAAATCTTTCTGGTACAGATAGTCCTCCATTTGCATCTTCCATAACTGATATTTTTGGCCATTAAATTTATCGACCTTAAACTTTCCTTCTTCCGCCATTTCTCCCACTCGAACCAGGAACCCTTTTTTCCTACGAGTTTACAAACCAAATAGACCTTTTGGCTCTGATACCAATTGTTAGAAAAACAGGACCGCAGAGCAATAATATATATATAGTTAAATCAATAAGCAAGATGCAAAAAACACATTAAACATTACATAGAGACACAGATATAACGTGGTTCACCCAAACGATGGGATACGTCCATAAACAAATTTTCCAGTCCTTTTATTTCAGTCCAGAAAGATGAAGGGATACGCCCTACAGCAAAACCGCTGCACTTCCTCTTCATGCTCTCACAATCTCTCTTCCAGCACAATACAATGCCCACATCCAGTACCATACAGTACTCACATCCAGTACAATTACAATGGATCCTCCTCAAGCCTTATAAAGGCTTAATCACATGCAATACCATGGGACAATACCATGGGATACAACAAACCATGTGCCCAAACCATGTGCTAGACCTAACCACCTTTGACTCAATCCCGAGTCAAGGATAACACATGCAATACCATGGGACAATACCATGGGCTACAACAAACCATGTGCCCAAACCATGTGCTAGACCTAACCGCCTTTGAATCGATCTCAAGTCAAGGTTAACCCTAACATAGCTTCCACTCTAATCTAGATGTTTATTTCAATTGAGCCACCATTTTGATTGTGTGATGGAGCGTGTTGTCATGTGGGTGCAGTCACAAAGCTTGAAGATGATTCATCCTATGATTGTAGCCAAGTATAGCCATCATTCAAAGATTTGAAGATTTAAGGAGACATTAATGCTTGGAATTTTATATCTTGTGTATGTAAACCAACTCGAAAAGTCAATGATGAATTGGTATAATTCAACAGTAGCCAAACGAGACATACAATGGAAGTTTGATCTGTTAACCAACAAAATATTTGTTTGGTTAAAGGAAACTGACTAGTCGGCGATTAGACTAAATTTCAACTTAAAATGGGCCTCCTACGGAAAATAATAAAATAATAGTTAAAATAATAAATTAATATTTATTAAATTTTGGAGGAAGAAAAGAAAAAAACTACTTTTTTTGTTCGTATTTTCGACATATCTCCCTTAGTTTTTACTCAAAATTAGAGCAGGAGAGCCTATTGGATGCAGAATTAAATTCCACATCCAACGAGTACCCACTCTGCATATGTTTTACGGACCTAGCCACCCCAAAAACAAGAAATACCTAAAAAAATGTGATCCCACCACCACCACTCATCATCACATTTTTTCAGGTATTTCTTGTTTTTGGGGTGGTGGGGTCCATAAAAAGTATGTAGAGTGGGTACTCGTTGGATGTGAAATTTAATTCCACATCCATCGGGCTCTCCCGCTCAAAATTTGAGTAAAAAAACAGGGATATATGTCGAAAATACGAACAAAAAAAGTAGTTTTTTATGACACCTATCCCCAAATTTATATTAAAAAATTGTTTAAGACCTATATGGTATTTCAAATTTAAAGCAATTTCTTTGGCTAAGACATGATGACATGGAATTTGAATTAGGGTTGAAAGGCACATTTTCAGTTGAAATTTCCTCTAATGGGGAAGTGGTCTGAATGACCAAATATCAATGGGTAATCAACCAAAGTTGACTGAGTCAAGTCAAGTGTAACATAATAACTAAAGGTGGTTAAGAGGTTATGGGTTATCATTAAGGAGAAATTAGTTGTATTTAATCTACAAATAAGATATAATCACTCTGCATTGTAGTGTACTGTATGAGTAGTAGTTTTGTGTATCATGACCATGTAATGAAGTGTGATTTGTGTAATATCACTTATCACGGTTGTAAACAACTTCTTTGAGTGTTTGATTAATAGATGAGTGAAAGATCAATGGTTTATGGGTTTTCCTCCAAGAGAGAGGTTTCTAGGGTAATTTCTATGTAATGTGTTGGTGTTGTTATGTGCCATTATTTGAGTTTAATTTTGTTTAAATATATGAATCAATTTACAAATTGTAATTGATAATAAGACCCCCACAACTACAATATGTGGAGACTCATGGGACACCGCTATCACTGATTTGATACCATGTTGAAATTCCAAGAAACCATAATTGAACTCTATCAAACTTGTAGACAATTATAGGAAATATAGCCACTGTTTATTAATAGATAAGAAAACTTGAATGACTAAATCCCTAGAGTTGAAAAGCTTCTTACTGCTTGTAATTTGTGAATATCTAATTTTTTTATAAGAAGAGTGATTAAAGCAACCACCAACCAAAATAACATTTATGTGTGAGAAAGAATGATAATTTCCATGCTCATTTTCAATAGATTTCATGTTAAAATCATGGTAGTGCAATATAAGTGGCACTATTGTATTTGGAAGGGGGATCTTTGAAAACAAAATAAATATTTAATTTTTATTTTTATTTCCATATTTATTTTAAGTAGATGTAATATTGATGTGAATAAACCCCATATTTATAATATTTTCCTAGACAACTAGGTTATTTCCTTGGATGGATACCTTAATGGCTTAGTAGATGGAGATATTTTGTGATATTTGATGTTCAACTTTGTATCAATATTGTTGAGGTAGTAGAGAATCCTTTACCCTTGTTCATGATTAGAATAGAAGAAAATAAAATAAAATTATTCTTTCATGATTTGAAAGGCCCAAACTTTATAGATAGGGAGGATATGGTGGATGATAGATGGTTGTTCACTAATATGAGATTCTTGTGGGTTTGGAAGGAATCACACCTTTTGTAATACCATCTAGATTAGCCCCTGGACATATTATTATTGTTTTTATGTTCCTGGACTATGGTTTGCACATTATTATTATTGTTATTATGTTGAACTTATAAAATAGTTAATAAAATAAAAATAATCGGAGAAAATAAAAGTAAGAATATACCCATGGGCACAATCCAACACCCATGTTTTTCTTGAGTAGTCATCCATAAAAGTAAGAAAATACTTGCAGCCACCAATGGACGTTGTTTGCATTGGACCGCAAATATCAGAGTGCACAATCTCAAGTGGTGTGCACGCTCTATATGACTTTCCAACTGGAAAAGTCTCTCTATGCTGCTTGCCAAAAATGCATCCTTCACAAACTTTGTCTGGTTTTTCAATCAATGGAAATCCTTTTACCATATTCTTTATGTGTAGCAACTTTAGTCCACCAAAATTTAGATGTCCAAATCTGAAATTCCATAACCAAGAATCATCTTGAACTTCTGTTTGAAATGCAGCCTTAAAATCAGCGCTGTCTTTTTCTTTCTTGTCATAGTGAACAACTTCTTCTTTACTTTTTGCCTTGAATGTAGCTTCTGTATTGTCTGGAACTATCCTCAATGGAAACAAGTGATTGCTTGTCATTGGCACTCTTGCTATCAGCTCGTTGCTTGGACGTACATATTTAATCACACAGTGATTATCTTCCATGTAAACTATGTAACCTTTCTGTATCAGCTGTCCAATACTCAGCAAATTATTCTTCAGACCTTATACATGGTAAACATCAGGCATATACTTATGCTCCCCCTGTTTGGTTCAAATACTAATAGTACCTTTTCCCAAAACAGTGACTTAGACATTATTTCCAAGTGTAACATCAGTTTGAACTGGATTATCTAGACTGGAAAATGAATTTAAATTACCAGTCATATGATTGCTACAGCCTAAATCTAAATACCATATGTCAAACAAACTTTATTCGATGGTATTACATTCAATTGGGGATGCGCATGCCATCAACATTATGCTTGACGAAATGATGGTGTTCGTCAACTGATTCTGGCTTTGCTTTCCTTGGTCATATTGCTTCTTCCTGCATTCATATGCATAATGACCAAATTTTTTACAGTAATGACATTGAATATTTGATTTATCAAACCTGTGACCACTTGGCTAACTTGTGTTCTGATTCTGTCCTCTACCAACAACATCTGCAGGACTACTGATGCGTCCTCCTCTTGAGAAGTTTCTTCCTCGGCCTCTGAAATTATTTCTCCCCCTGCATCTTCCACGGCTTATAGATGACTGTGTTGAGAATGCACCTTCCAATGATGTTTGATTTCTGTTAATCCTGTGTTCATGATTGATGAGTGAACCTTGCAGCTCATCAATAGTAAACATTGTCATGTATGTGTGTTCTTCCAAGGTTACAACCAAGTTTTCAAATCTTGAGGGAAGAATTTTGAGAATTTTCTCCACCACCCTTTGGTCTGTTATGGTTTCTCCAAGAGATTTCAATTGATTTATCAAACCAACAACTCTGGTATAAAAGGAGTCCACTGACTCTGAATCTTTCACGGAAAGAGATTCAAAATCTCTTCTCAGAATTTGTAAATTTGAAGTCTTTACCTTGTCCAAACCTTGATAAGTTGTCCCCAATGTTTCCCATGACTGCTTTGCATTAATTGCTGCTGATACTCTTGGGAGTATGCTTTCATGCATGGCTTGATGTATGTAAAATAGAGCTTTTCCATTTTTCTTCCTCTGTTCCCTCAGGATATCTTTCTCAGCTTGTGAGATATTATTATATGCTGTTTGATCTACTAGTTCTGCATAACCATTCTAGACAATATCCCAAACATCTTGACCTCTAAACAAAGCCTTCATTGTTAGCAATCGATATTCATAATTCTTTCCTGTAAAAATCGGGTTTGTAAACTCGATATGTTTGAACCGGAAGTAGAAGCCATTTTTTAATTTTTTAACTTTCCTTAGAAAATTACTTTTGTTCTTTTAGGACAAGATTTCTTTCCTAAACTAGCTCTGATAGCAGATATCGGGAAAAACGACGGCCGCAGCAATTAACTTAAGTTATCACACAACACACCCTTTGTTTTCCCCTTTTCACTTTTTAAAAACTTGCGACTTAATTTTCTTGCAACGGAATTTATTGCGCGAAGAAATCACAGCGCAGTGTAATTTCTGTGCAATAGAATTACTACGTAGAGTTTACTGTGCTACAGCAGAGTTACTGCGAAGGAGTAATTGTGATGGACTCTTCACCTGCTAAGGACTTTTACTTTGGCTTGAACCAACTTTTACTGCGACATGAATTTGGTTGCTACCAACTCATGTCCGAACAAGTTTTCACTTCCGCGCAATAACTTTATATTTCCTACTCTAAGGACTTAGGAATATAAAAAAAACTTTTTACTGCGATAACCTAGGTTTAACTATGACACAATTATATTGCGAATCACTCACAATATCATATAAGAAAATAATAAACAATATTTGTGTCGAACCTCTACGCTTAAAACTAGGAACTTGCGAGTAAAACTAGGAACTCTTACACAGTGAAATATTCATGGATTCTTGATGTCTTTCACTCACAGTAAATGTAAACAGCATTCAATCAAGTAAATATGGAGAAGATGTGCGGCTATCTAAAACATTCATTCAACAATAAACTTAAGGATTTATATTTCATATGATGGCATAACAAAAACTTATAGATGTAAATACAAACTTGGTAAAAAAACAAAATCTTGAGCTTCAAACTCTTCAGTGAGTTTTCCTTCTTCTTCTTCTCCACACTTCTTTTCTCTGTTGCTTGTCTGTCTCTTCTCTGTTTTTTTTTATTTACAATTTCATCCTTCATATAGAATATTTCTGCTAACTAACCGACTTAACATTTAAATACTGTAATTACTCTCTACCTAGAAACTTAGCTTCGGCAACTAAATTCTACTGTCTTATATACGAGAAATATGAACTCTTTATCTTGTCAGACTCTGGCACTTTCTGACCTGCTACAGACTTTGAAAGAGTCGGCGGATTGGATTATCGATCAGCGAGTAATTAATATTTCCAACAAGAAGAAAGGAAAAGTTATGATTTTGTCATATGTGAAGGGAGTGAAGCAACAAGAATATATGCAACAAATGGTTGAAGAAAAGAAAGAACAAAGAGTGGGTGCTACAACAAAGGAAGTTTCAAAGGAATACTAGATGAGAGTGTGTCATTCTCATAATGTTTTGTCTGAGGGTGTGTTTGTGAGTAATGCAATGAATGGTGTGGAATGCGTGGCTATGTATAAGGCATAAATATGTGAAGTTGACAGTGGAAATAAAGGCTTGTTTATGTAGTTGATATAGTGGGAAATAATGTTGAAGGAAACAAACAAAAAGATAGTGAAAGTCCTTGAGATGAAAGAAAGGGAAGAGTTGTTTAAGAATGAGGAAGATGTGGTTATAATGTTAAAGGAAAGATTGTGTATGTTAGAAATAGAGATGGGTAGAGTAGGATTTCCAAATATGCACATTTTTTCACCTCCATTTTGAGAAATGATGCTCAAATTTTCAACCTCGGGTGTATGATCCAGGAGAATCCATGGTGCAATAAATTATCATGCACAATCATTTTTTTAAAGAATAAGTTGGACATTGATGTTGTTAGTTGCATGGTTAATTTCTATAGTGGGGCATTGCAATGGGAGTTGATACACATTGTATTGCAACAAAAATTATTTTAGATTCCACAAAATATAATATCATGCTACTTCTACTCATTACTTCTGTGGATATAGGAAGAGGATAGAGGCTTGGTGAGTTATTTATACACATGACATTTATGTCCATAGTAAAATAGTTAAACCTACAACAATAAAAAATAAGTAATAATATGATAAATAATTGATACATTATTACAATTTCTTTTGTGGATAAAAATTTAGGTTTAGGTATAGGTTTTATAAACCATTTGTGATTGGAATGAAATGACTCGTATTGACTCATCCTATAGGAAATGAATCATTTCCAAATAGAATAACGACTCAATAGAAGTTCAATGGTTTTCCTCTTTCTATTCTCAATAATGATTATATGTGTGTACATGAGATGTGGGAAAAGGGGTATGTGGAATCATGGAGGAGCACATGTAGAAGCATGGAGGAGCATATGCTAAATCCAGAAAGGGGTGGCATGAAATAAGAGGTGCAATGGAAAAGAAGTGGCGGGACGCACACAAGAATAGAGGGACTATGGATATGTTGGTCTAGAAGGAGAGTTGTAGTAGAGCCTAGAAGTGTGCACATAGTTTGTGTGACTATTTTTTCCCCAAAGGTGGTTGATACTCAGAGCTGAGTTTTTTTAGATGTTGAAGTCTAAAATAGATATTTTTGTTAATGAATAATATTATTGTATTAGTTCAAGTCAATGAATGCATGATGTATATTGTTGGTTCTTAATTTGCTTCCATATATTATTCAATATATGTTCAGATGTCTATTGTGCATCTCTAAATTTCAGTTACTGGTTGCGTCAAAACATTTTTGAATTTGCTTGATCTTTCTCCAAGATTATTGAGAGATGATGCAACCCCAAACTTCACATTTCTACAAGATAAAGGGAGTGATGAAAGTTTCAAAAAGAAACTTCCTTTTACCCCACATCACCAAATTTGTTGGTTTACAATTTTTTTCTATGCCAAAATAAGCTTCCCACACTCAGTTAATCCTTTTCTCAATACTACAGTTCCAATTGAGCTTGTGATACATATCAATTCCAAGATATTTGTAAGAGGAAACTTCCTCCAATTTGTTATTGTCATAAACAAAATAATCATAAATGTATTTCTTGGACTTGATAATAATAACTTTAGTTTTTTCAGCATTAATAGACATACCCATGTTAGAGCATAAATCCCTGAGAATTCATAATTTCTTAAGGTTAGAGGGGCTACTTTCCATAAAAGAAATAGAATTTCCATAGAGAAGGAGGATGATGAATATTCCATCTAAGGGCGTTCCATCACAACATGATTCTTATAAAAAAATTCTTGCTTATGATTGTAAATTCCGAAAGGGGCAGAGGACAAGGGGAATCTTGGTTTGAATCCAATGATGCAATTAATATCTTTTGACCATCCCTCAGCGGTCTTAAATTTTCCAATGACTTTCTCGTATAACCTTAAAAAAACATATATCAACTTTAAAGGAACATTTATCTCTTCTAATCTACTCCACAGGTTATTTCTAGGAACTATATCAAAAGCTTTCCTAAATTCCAAAAAGAAGCTAAAGATATATTACAACAATCCTCTATAATTATCCTAAGCATAATGAGGTGGTATTTAGTAGATTCACGATTTCTAAACCATGCTCAATATTTAGCATACTTACCTTCACTTTCAAACCATATGTTGATTTTTTTCTCTAAAATGATACCATAAAGCTTGGTTAAAAGAGGGATAATCATAATGATTTGATAATTAGAGGGGTTATTTTTATCACCACCTTTAAAGATGGGAATAATGAGGCTCTTATTCTAAGGATTAGGGAAACCTTTCATGACCACCCAATTGAAGAGCTTGTGGATGTGAAAAATGAGAGGGATTCCTCCAATTTTTAGGATTTATGCTTGAAATCCTTCAATATCTTTAGCTTTCCCATTTGTTAGGTGTTTGACCCCAAATTCAATGTCTTCTAACAAGAAAAATTCTTTCATTGTAAAAGGGTTTTGAATGTTATTAATGACATTTGGGGATTTTTAGATCCTTTTAATATAGGAATCCCAACCTTTCAAATAAATCTTATTATTCTCTTTAGTTTTACTTGTTAGAATCTGTCTCTAGAATTTCTTAGGGGCCATCTAAAAGAGGTGTAAAAGATGTTCCTACTTTTTGTTTATATAATGCCTCTTTTTTCATTTAACTAGGGATTTGTATTTATATGTCTTGTAAAATTTTAGAGACTCTCCAGTCGCTTCCCTGATGGATCTTCTAGCATTTTTTCATTCATTATCACACCAAGGGTTGGTTTTCTTGTTATTCGTTTTACCTACAATTTTGATGGAGAAATTGTTAATGGGATAAGAGAGGAATGTGGTGAAATTATGATAGAGGCCTTCTATATTTCCCATACCAGAAAACAGAAACATGTTATTTTTAAAACATTTATTAAAATATTGTCCTTATTTCTATCAAAGATCAAATTATTTTGACTGTGACAAATGTCTTCTGTGAGATATCTATGCATGGAGAAATTGAGGGTTACAACTAGAGGCCCTATGATCTGAATCATGCTCATTGTCGAACAAAATTTCTAGATTTATCATCCAGTTATAGAAAGAAATATTAGATATTACATAATATACCACACTACTACCCATCCCATGAATTCAATTCATATGGATAGAATTTGGCCACTTCTTTATCCCATTACAAATTATAAGTCCTTTAGCACTACAAATATTGATTAACTCATATCCAAGCAATTTTGGCACCTAGATCTGTAGAGATTCTTTAGTATTGACTTTCTAGAGAGGGATCTTCTGTTGATGTATTTGTAACTTTGGACTATATTCACTTGTATATTTCATATATTTTATTTCATTGGTCCCCGATGTTCCTATCGAGAGAATCATTAATGTAATCAATTAATGTAAATTCATAGAGGTTAAACCTTTTGTTGATTGAGGGGTCCCCGCAGTTGTGGGGCACTAGGGTTATTAGACTCTCCTAGAGAAGTCGGCCCTGGTAAGTGGTTGTCAAGTCAAAACTAGTATAAATAGAGAGTGAGACACTCTATTTGATACACACACTCACCCAGCTATAGTGCGTAGGTGAGAGAGGAGAAGCTCTCTCAAGTGAGAGAGAGAACAACTATTAGAGATCATCTTTTTTTCTTTGGGTTTTACTGCTACCATTGGTGCTCATTCTATGTCTAAGGAGGTTGCAGGGTTTTCTCCTTTATGGTTCCCCCAAGGAAAATTTTTGTGTCTATTGTCTCTTGTGATTGATTTTTGTGCATGTTATTCTCTCAAATAAGATCCTAAGATCATATTACTTAAATGATAAAAATCTAACATGGTATCAGAGCTAAACTGAGAAGAAGACACTGTGCAGCTGCAGAAGCTAGGGATTCTTACTTTTTGGGTCTCTCTCTACATATCATCAACAAAGGGAGGATAGGCTAAATTTCCATTGAAGGGTGCATCTTTCTGTCGAAGCAGAATTTGATTCTGGGCATTTTTAGTTTTTGATCTGTCACTACTGCGGAAAATTAGGGATTTTACAAAAGAGGAATTTTTTAGTCATCCCAGCATTGGATTTTCCTCATAAAAATCTAAGTTTAGAGACCAAGGTTGAATTTTTTGGTTGAGTAAAAATCTAAGAAAGTCAAACCCTAGTTTGACCCCAGGCCTGAAAACACCTAAAATACTAAAACTAGTAGTTTTGGTACATTCGCTATATCTCGAGATTGAAGATGGATTAGGAGCCTAAATTTTCACAATATGAAGATAAAATCCTAATGTACCCTATGTAGAAATATCAGCCTCATATTCACTATCTTCTAGGAGATATGATTCCTCCAAATGAAAATTCCAGCCTATCCCATGATTCATCCCTAAACAGGTTACCTAGGGAGAATTGCTATATCTTGGGCTAAGGTCCAAATGAAATTTCTCAAGATGTTCCTGATAGGGAATGGAATTTAATTTTGGTGGTAAAAGTTTCAGACTGCGAAGGTGAAACAGTGACATGTGGCAGTCTGTACAAGTTTGCTATGCTGAACAACCTTGAAATACGTCACCTTGGGAAAACACTTATAAGTCCCAATTGGTGAAACCAATTTTTCTCAAAACTACGGTGTTGGAAAGAGGACAGACGAGGCTACCTCAATGCTAAGTTTCAGATATATATCAATAGTACTTTTGGATATATTGTAGAAACAATATCAAGCAATTTTGCAAAATAAATTGAAGAAAACTAGGGCATCAAATATTTTGCATTTCTTATCACAGTTTTGGGAAAATGAGTATGCTTCTCAGCTCTCCTTCAGGATGAACATATTTCTATCCAATAAGATCATAAATATTCCAAGTTTTGAAAATTGTGGTTTCTCTAACAAACCCTAGATCAGCCAAATCCAGAACCAAGATGGACACCTCAAATCGATAAGATCTAATCTTTTGCTATTTACATTTGAGGTTCTCATTTCAAAAAACGATGAGCTATCACACCAGCTTGATGACAAGCTTGGTGAAGCTGAAAATTTCTGAGCATAGAAGTATTGGATTTCACTGGTTCTTGAAGAAAATGAATTGGACACCTACATAAGTGGATAGGTTCTAGTTCCAGAGGGAGATGAGGATAAATCCTTACACAATAAGAACTTGGTCACGTCCAATAGGATCATTGCTGATTCAATCAAGGATCACCTTATACCACAAGTGTCTTCCCTAAAGACACCTAAAGAGATGTTTGATTCCTTGGCCAAGCTATTTTAAGGGAAGAACATAAATCAGAAGATGAATTTGAGAAACCAGTTGAAGAATGTAAAGATCTAGAATCCAGAGACCATATAGTCATACTTTTTAAGGGTCTCTCAAATCAAAGAACAACTTGAAGCAATGGATGAAGAAGTAGAGAACGCGGAAATTATGATAACCACCTTGAATGGACTCCCAGGATCATGGGATTCATTCATTTGAGGAATGTGTGCCAAAAGGAAGTGATTACTTTCAACAGAATTTGGGAAGAGTGCAAACATAAAGAAGCTTGACTCATAATAAAGAAGATGGAAGCAACTGAAGATCAAGTTCTCACGATTCAAAGAAGATCCCTTAAGCGATGAGGAATATGAAGAACTCAATTATTGAAGAAACTATTATCCATCTTAGCAATTGGATAAGAAATTATGATTTAATGAATGAAGAAGATGATGAAGCAGAAGGATCAAGGAGTCTACCCACAAAATGAATAAAAGTTAAGTATTCAATTGTCATTGCATGATATTATTTGGTTATGCATTTGTTTATATTCAGCTGATGTGTTATGCATGATAGAATTTTTGCATTAATGAAAGTATACTACTAATATGCATGTGATGGGTAAGTATCTCATGGTGCTATACAACTCTCCATTGCTACTTATCTAGAATGAAACCTCTTTGCCGACATATTGGATTAGTGCACAATCTCAATGATGTCATGGTAGAGATGGAAGACATCTAGAAAGTTTCCGTGAGATATGGATGAATGTTGTATTGGCTAAAATAGTTGCATGATTATATCTTTATGCATAAGAATTTGTCATTATGAATATTCCTTATGAAATGTTTCTAACTATACAACTAATACATTTGAATTGTAGTAAATATCGCATACAGTTTCCTACAAGAAAATAAGGATGAGACTTGTTCCAAAGAACAAGTGACGACAGTTTGAGAAATAATCCAATATGAAGAATAATGTGATGATACTTTCAAAGAAAGAACAGGTCTTAGACACAGTGTGGTTATGTGACACTATTGAGTGACATCATTGATGCAGATCCTTCCATCTATGAAGAAGTAGCCAAGGAGAAAGGGAAGGAGAGTACCAGTTCAAGAAGAATGATGTCTAGGATGTGGTATCTGCAAGTTCGAGCATGCAGTAGATGGAAACATCATGGGGATACAAGGAAATATTCATAGCATGAGGCTTCTTATGAAAATAAGGCATAGACTACGAAGAGACATTTACAGCCACTAGAAGTTAAGACACATGACAGGAAGACTCATGTGTGCAAATTAAAGAAGGCCTTGTACAAGCTCAGAAGACACCAATGGGATAACACATATATGAGGAGCTTGAAGATCACCTAGAGTGATGAATATCTTAACCTTTGCTACAAGGTTGAGTATGAAAGCCTATACAGAATAACAAGTTCATAGATGGGTGCAAGAAGAGCTTTTGAAAAGGTTCAAGATAGAGGATCTTGATATCCAGTGACCCTAGTTGGATACATAGAATATTAGTAATAGAGGAAGCTACTTGTCACTCCAGTACGGAATGTTTCAATACATAGAGTATGAAAGGCGAAGGGAGAATGATGCTCCACTTCAGAGGAAGTGACTGCAGAAGATATTGAGGTTTGACATGGTATGACAGGATGGACAGCTTACTGATGGCTCTAGGATTTACTGAGAGTAAAGCGGATTCCAAACTTTACTTCAAGGTTGAAGGAAGAAGATCAGTGATGCTCCTGTTAAATGTCGATGACTTGTTCCTGACAGGAAAATAGGAACTCATTAGAGATGCAAGAAGGAGACTTGTTGTCGAGTTTGAGATAAAGCACTTGGGTATGGTGCACTACTTTCTAGGCATGGAGGTGTGGCAGAGTGTAGATGGAATATTCCTTGGATAAGGGAAGTATGCAGTAGAGATCCTGAAAAGGTTTGGGATAATGGACTGCAAGGCCATGGCCACACCTATGACATAAAACCTAAAGCTATGGAGTGATGCTTCATCAAAGACAGTCGATGCCATGATGTATCTCAGATGATTGGGTCATTAATGTACCTGATGAATACGAGACCAAATATTTTATTTACTGTGAACACATTGAGCCAGTTCCTAACTGGTTTCTACTAAGCATGTTCTGAGGTACATTTAGGGTACAGTTGATTATGGGCTCAAGTATGAAGCAAATCAGAATATTAACCTAGAGGGTTATGTAGATTCGGATTGGGCAGTGCCATTGAGAGGAAGAGCACTTCAGTGTGCTTCTTCAGTATGGGATCAAGTGTGATCTCTTGGTTTAGCAGGAAGGAGTACTGCATGGCACTGAGTACATCCGAGGAAAAATATGTTTCCACTTGCTCGGCTACTTGGGAGAGAGGAGAAGCAAAGCTCCATTTTGTGATCCAGATCGAGATCTCTCGAAAGAGGGAGTTCTAGAATAAGCGGTGAGACAGGTTGTCTGAGCATAAAATCCTGGAGAAGCTCGTACATTGCTTAGAAGTAAACGGTCCTGTAGGTTTTCCTCGGATGTAATTAGTCCCGGCGAAGCTTGCAGGTTATCGTTGGACGTAATCAGCCATGATGTGATTCTATGCTAGAAATGGCCAGAGTGAAGTTTGAGTACTTCAGGGAGAATCTTGGTGTTCTCTAGATCGAGGTTCCCTCCAAGGGAAAGTGATGAGTTCATGTGCCCTTTTGACATGGTGGTAGGATTGGTTCCTCTCGTGGTCAAATGTAAGTGTAGACCCCTTCTGACATGATGGTAGGATTGGTTCCTCCCATGGTTAGATGTAAGTGCAGATCCCTTCTCACATGGTGGTAGGATTGGTTCCTCCCATGGTTAGATGTAAGTGCTGAACCTTTCCGACATGGTGTGGATCGGGCCTCCCATGGTCAAATGTAAGTGTGGAGCCTTTCTGACAGGGTGCAAGTCGGGCCTCCCATGGTTGGATGTAAGTGTTGAGCCTTTCTGACATGGTGGCAGGATGGGAATCCCATGGTCATAGATAAGTGTTGAATCCTTTCTGACATGGTGGCAGGCTAGGCTTCTCATGGTCAGATGTAAGTGTAGAGCCTTTCCTTGGATGGAAGATGGTGTTTCCTACCATGTTGGTGGATGTAAGTGAAGATCCTTTCCCTGGATGGTAGATGGTGTTTTCTACCATGCCAGTGGATGTAAGTGTAGAGCCTTTCCCCGAATGGTAGATGGTGTGTCCTACCATGTTGGTAGATGTAAGTGCATATCCTTTCCCTAGATGGTAGATGGTGTGTCATACCATGTTGATGGATGTAAGTGTTGGGCCTTTCCTCATATGGTAGATGGTGTGTCCTACTATGCTGATAGATGTAATTGTTGGGTCTTTCTGACATGGTGATAGGATGGACCTCCCATGGTCAGATGTGATTGTTGGACGTGCCTTTTTAACATGGATGCTAGATTTGTTCCTCCCATGGTCAGATATAAGTGCTGGGTGGGCCTTTTTGACATGGATGTTGGATTTGTTCCTCCCATGGTCAGATATAAGTGTTTAAGAATATGAATGCATACATGGAGGCTAGGCCTACAACCAGCAAGAAAAATGGCTGGCTTTGTATAACTTCCTATGATGAGTAGAATTGAGAGATAGCACCATTTGATCGAGATAGCCGAAGCAGTGATGATGATCCAATAATGATCCAACTTTGATGATGATCCAGTATGATGATCCAGTGATGAAGACTTGTGCTGATCAATTATGTCTAGAGAATACCTTCCTAGTTAAGAGGGAGTGTTAATGTATTTGTAACTTTGGAATGTATTCACTTGTATATTTAATATATTGTATTTCATTGGTCCCTGATGTTCCTATCGGGAGAATAATTAATATAATCAAGTCATGTAAATTCATAGAGGTTAACCCTCCTTGTTGATCGAGGGGGCAAAGTCCCCGCAGTTGTGGGGCACTAGGGTTATTAGACTCTCCTAGAGAAGTCGGCCCTAGTAAGTGATTGCCAAGTCTGAAACTAGTATAAATAGAAAGTGAGACTCTCTATTTGATACACACACTCACCTAGCTATAGCACATAGGTGAGAGAGGACAAGCTCACTCAAGTGAGAGAGAGAACAGCTATTGGAGATCATATTTTTTTCTTTGGGTTTTACTGCTACCATTGGTGCTCATTCTATCTCTGAGGACGTTGTGGGGTTTTCTCCTTTACGGTTCCCCCAAGGAAAATCTGTGTGTCTATTGTCTCTTGTGATTGATTGCTATTCATGTCATTCTCTCAGATAAGATCCTAAGATCATATTGCTTAAATGATAAAAATCTAACATCTTCATCCAACCAAAGAGGATCAAGGTTGGAATAAATGCTTAGAATAATATATTGGTTACTTGAAGTACGAGTGCTAAATTCACCCATTAAGAGAACATTTCCATCATTTCTTAGGTTATCAATATCATTTTCTAAACCATTGAAAGGAAATCTTCTTTTATCTATGTTGTTTTTCTTCAAAAAGTTAGAGTTACAAGGGGGTAAATAGAATATTGCAATGTAGGTTTTCTTATTATTAATGTCAGTTATTTCTATCCAAGTATATTGGTTGTGGGGTTATTTATTATAGAGTCTAGCATTAGGGGAGATGTTTTATTTAATGTAATATGTTATACATACAATTACTTTGTGAGAGTATCTCTTGTTCCAAATCAACAAAAGAACAAATACCTCTATGTTAGGGACCTTAGATTCTTCATGCTCCTAGGTTTCAACCAACAAAATAGTATCAATTTCATTAATGATCCAACTGATCTTGAGCCTTTATTTCAAGGAAACCTTGGAAGTTTTCAGAGAGACAAAGGGTACAATTACAATTAAGGTCCTTAATTAAAATTGGATCAATATATAATTTGTCATCTACATTGGTTCTTTTGGGGTGGAATAATTGGATAAATTGGCTTGAAGAGCCCATTTTAGCGGCAAGTATTACTTTTTATATTTGGGATACAAATCCTTACCATGTCCATTTGAGGGCTTACATCATGCATATGGATTAATAGGTACTCATTATTGATCACTAAGGGGATGTACTAATCTCTAGAAAGGACTTGTTTGAAGGTTGTGGTGAGTGCATCCCTATATTTCTGGTGATAAGTTTTGTCAAGATATGATCCATGTAACATCTCTTTAGACTCCATATGGTGTCCATGTTTCCTTCAAGGTGGTGAAAATGGTTGGGAAATTCATAAAGGTTCCTAAGATAGTTGTCAAAGTAGTTATGGGTGTCTATTAAGCTACTTTGGTTAATGACTAACCTATCTCCACTTGTTTTCTCTTCTTTGTTATTTGATCATATGGAATCAATGGGGGTTATGGGGTTTCGCATGGTGTGACAATTCTCTACCTATATATAGTGTCACTAAGTGTGTGTGTGAATTACCTAAATTAGGATGGTTTGTATGAAGTCTTATCCTAACATTCTTTAAACACTATTGCATGGTGTTGTAATATAAAAGGAGTGGTTGTCCTGTAGATTTTATGATAATGAAATGCGCATACGAGTGAAGGGAAATATGATCGATTGGGATTTGTCATGAGGTTGGTTGTCTCTGAGAGATGTATCTTGTACCTGGTTGATAGGTATGAAGACTACAATGTTGGTGATAAGAATGAGAGTACATGGTGGACATAGAGGTTATATGTTGGTTATACTATCTAAATACGGTATATATGGATCCATGGTTTTGAGAATTAGCTTTGAACATAATAGGTGAGTCCTTCTATTTGGTGGTATATATTTTTATTCAAACAATGGAATATAGTCTATAGGGGTGTTGTAGTACCTAAGATGTGATGTTGAAAATGGAATGATATGAACTTGGGTACTATATGGAGTGGGTTAGAAGATATGGGGAATGAGGATGGCTTAGGACAAATACTGAAAGAAATAGATTATGTGGTAAGTGGTGATATGGTATTAGTTTGAGGAAGAATATGTATGGAGATGAATTTATGCAGGATGAATTGTTGAATTGTGCTAGGGTATTAATGGAAATAATAGAAACAGATGATTTATATGCTTCATCATATTTGAAGAGAGTGTAGTTGTTATGGTGATTTATAAACTTCCATGAATAATGTATGGGAATAGTTTCTTAGAACATATTTTACAATATTATGAAATCTTTTATTATGTGGTGTATTGTTTTATATCCTTAGGTTTAATTGAACTACTAGCTTAATACATGAAATATTTAATAAATTGAAATGAAAGAATATAGACAATAGCAAACCATTAACACAATGAACACAAGTTGTATCATAGGAAAACCCATATAGAAGGTGAGGCCTATGTTGTTCAGGACAATGCACCCTTGTAACCTAGGGTCTCTGGGGTTACCAACTTACTAAGACACTTACATACAATCATATTATATAGAAAATGAAATGGGAATAGGAGGAATGCTTGACTTACCCGGTTTATGATGGTTGATCCAAGATTGGTATTCTCCTCTTTCAGTCTCCTTCAAAGCTTATAGGGCTCTCCCAATTCACCTGTAAAAGACAAGTTCTTCAAGCAGTATCTCATATTTATATTAATGGTTAGGGAAATTCATATTCATAATTATATAATTGAAATAATTCATAATCCATCATACATGAGAAAATAACAATACAAAGATTGGAAGAAGAACTTTCTTTATTCATAAACAAAAAATGGTAAGATTACAACCGACTTTTGAGACAAGGAATCCTCTGCAAACCAAGGAAATTGAGTTCTACTGATCCAAGAGGTCTCAAGGCATACCACCAACATAACTTTTCTCTTTTAGGAATGATTAATTAGCCCCATCCCATGCCCTCTACACTAGTGTAAAATGAGAGATTAGTGACCAAAAAAATGACCAAAATCCGCATATCAATGACCACTTTTGGTTTGGCGATTGCTGGTGGCTAATTTACGGTCTTTTATTACACGACCAAAATTGGTCATTTTTATTTTGGTCATTTATAGCTTGTGAGTTGGTGATTAATTTGATCATATATTTGATCATTAATTTGGTCATATATTTGAATCAATGACCAAATATATGACCACATTTATGACCAAATTAATGACCACATGACAAACTAAATATGACCAAATTTGGTCGCGTAATAAAAGACTGTAAATTAGCCACCAAAACTGTTTTTTGGTCATTGATATGCGAATTTTGGTCGTTTTTTTTGTCATTTATATATCATTGTTGGTCACCTATCTCTCAATTTTTGGTCATTTTATATGCGAATTTTGGTCATTAATCTCATTTATTGGTCACTAATTTAGTCATTTTTAGTCGTTTGATGTGGTTATTATATTTTAGTAGTTTTAATGGTGTCCATTATTAATCAATATAAATTTTTAATATTATATTATGTTTAAATTAAAAAAAGAATCATGCATTATTTATCATCATCTAATACACATGTAAATTATGCAATGTCACATTAATTAATTAATTACAATACTTATAAATAATATAAAGTACAACCATTTAAGTTTTAAACAACAAAAATTATATCATATGAAATGTCAAGTATTAAAATAAATCTGAGTTTTCTCAAAAGCTATCTCCATATAAATTTACATAAAAATCATCTAGTACATTGATGACTTTTCAAAATATTACAATGGCTAAGCCATCCCACTTATAATTGGTTGCTAAGTCATACTTAGATCCTGCAGCAACTTCAATTAACCGATACTTAGCAGCTTGAAATCCTCGGCAATAGGATCTTCATACTCAATGGCAAAGCCTCAGCAGTAGGCTCTTCATATTCAATGGCCCACTTAGTTAAGTTCACTCCTGCAAAATCCAATAAAAAAATATCACTTGTAAAGTAGAAAAACAATGAATTGTAAAGTAGAAAAACAATGAAGAAAACTATTTATAATATTCAATAGCTAACAACAACAAGGGCTGCCAGCAGCAAAGTCCATGCCTTTGAAAAAAGTTGAAATAAAAACCTAAAAGAAAATTGGAAACTCTTGTAAAATCATATACTTGAAAGTTGTGTAATGTTATCTTTATTAGAAAATGCCTGACTCCCATAATGATGTTAGGATGGACAAACAATCACAAAATAATTGGCAATGCGGGGTAAGGAACACATCATTACCTTTATTTTTTTATAATGAAAGTATTCTAGAGAAAAGTGTAGGCAATCTATAATTCTGATTAGATGCATAATGGTGGCAAAAGCCTACAAATCCCTACATATTTTTCAGCATAAGAATGGAGTTACACCATTCGTTAGTAAAACAAAATTAGAAATCCTAGAAACAAAGATACTCTGGTCGAATTAGGAATCTATAGAACCCTTGTCTAACATAGATAAATAACAATTAAATACTATCGCAGATATTAATTGTTGCAATTAAATGATAGAGGCATGAATATGATATATACACTGGCCTTGTGTTGTTGAACCCTTACATTCATGCAGTATTGATTACAATTGAACACCATGCCACCTATACAATGATCAAACATACTGTTAAAAAATGGAATTCCTATAGCATTAGATATTGGGGTCTCTTACCTACTTCCCTGGCATGGTCAGGGAATTCAAGTTCATATTACAAGTTGCAGGTTCAATTTATATGAAATCGTGAGGCTTTTGCATGTGCTATTTGGTAATATATATTGGCCCCAAACAAAATCTGACAATATCTCTCATTAAATATCTAAGACTATATGCATAAAATTTCTTTAAGGAAAATCAAGTACGTGCTATAACAATCCTATATACAATAGAGGCATATAAAATATCTGGACATCAGCAAATAGTCCAAAAACCTCCATCCAGGAATCCAGATTCTCTAAATGATTTCACACAAAATGAAGATAAATTTGACTAAAATTGTCTACAATAGATTTATTTTCATGTATTAATTAATAAAAATCCAATATTATTATGCTCTGTATACAAAATCTAGGGCTTAAGCCTAAAAATCCCAGTTGGGGAGCTTTACTATTTTTTTCATAAAATTGGAAAAATATTATCCAACACATTACAACCTGCCCAATAAACAAATATATATATATATATATATATATATATATATACACCTAAGGATCTCAATAAAAAAAGTGGGTATGTGAAGCAAATAAGACCCAAGGAGNACCTTATTCAAGAATCCTTAGTAGCAAGAATACTTTGTCTTGGGTGGATCCTCTCCATCCATAATCTCAATTCTGTTGAGAGAGGGAAAGAAACATGGGTGGTTAAATTTTTATTTTTCAATGGTTAAAAAATAAAGGTATACAAAGGGTTCCTTTCCAATTGGAAAAAGAACACTCACCAAGTTCCCATAGGCCCAGTATCCTCCTATTGCAAGAGGGAACACACACAGATCAATAAATACATAAGAAACCTTAAATCCTCTCCACATCAGTACATATGATGGATGGCTTGATGGCATTGTGGCCTGCATTGGCATGGGCATGAATCTGATCAGATGAAGCTAAGAAACATATTATTTAGATAGTATTTGCAATGAATAAATGCTGACAATCAAATTTGAACAAAAATCCAATCAGCTACTGATACTCAGCCTGAAATCGACCTACTACATCTTGAACTAAATTGTTGCAGATCAGAACAATAGATTATGTCTGAGTTTGGTCACAAAGTGGGGCTCATCAATTTTAGCCATCAACTATAGACGAAAACAATTTTGTCACCAATTATCCTAGTTTCCTATCATCTCTGATTCTATACAGAAGTTATGTTGTGGCATCTCTTGGCTTTGAAATGGTGCTTAGGTAGATGTAACACAACTAAAGGAAAAATCCATTAAATTAGGTGCTTATTGAATGAAAGTGAGGGCAGACTCACTCAACACTATGAAACTATAGTCCACATACATAGTAGCCTTTTTCCTTTGCCTACATACACGAGCAAGAGTGGGAACTTAAGAGAGGATGCAAGGGTTCTAGTGATCCTCATTGACTGGGTGAATTATTATTGTTCAACTGATGAAAACCAATATTCTAAAGTGTTTTCGTATGTGTTGAAAGGTTCCATGCGAATGGTCAAGTCTTTCTAGTTAAGATGTTACAATTAAGGCAAATTAATTAGTAATATATTATATAACAACCATACCAAACTAGAGAGTTGTATCCATATGAGGAAGAAGGCCTAGTAACACCATGATCTAGATTAATTTGTTCAAATTTAGGATACATATGTATTAATTATGTAGGGTTTAGTAGTCAGCACATATAGTGAGTTAAAAACAAGACTTCTTAGATTTATTTCACGTCTAATCTTGATCATCCTAGCATAAACAAAAACAAAAAGGATGTCTGGAGTTTGCACCCGAATCTCAAGAACAAGATTGTGTCCTTTGAAGGCAAAAGTTATAGAACCCAATGCATTCAAGATTGCAAAGGTTGTTGCAACATCAGATTTCAACTTGATTGGGTCATAAGATACGCCCATTAGCTTGGGCCTGCTTACTAACAAACCCAAAATAAATGTAGTGTAGGTCACAACAGTCACTGCTCCAATCAAAGAAATCCAGGCAATGGAGTTGAGATTTGGCAGTTGAGAGAGAACAAGTGCAAGGCATGTAAATACCAAATACCACTCAATTGTTGTTAGTGGATTGGATTGACAAGTTGGGCCATAGAATATTTCAAAAAATAGCTTCATTGCCCCACTTCCAACAATAACTAAAGCTGTTGCAGTTCCTGTTGATAGATAAAGGGTCGAAAAAGTGGAAAGCCAAGCACCCAGCCTCTCACTTGCACCATTAAAGTAATTTAACTCAGTTCAGTGGGTCACTCTTCAGGTTTTTGATAACTTTATAACATCCTAAATAAAAACAGAACAACTTCCACACCTTCTGGGAAGTACAAATGAGAACAAGGATGGGATTTATTTTCCTAAAAGATATTAATAAGAGAATTCTACTATCATTTGCTTGTATGTCTAGTAGAGAGAACATGAGAAACAGTTCAATTTGATGGGAAAGAAAGGTCAAATAAGTCCTTAATGTTTGGGGGAAAATTACTTTAGCAAATCATTTCAATAAGAAACAGAGGTTTTATGTCTTACCCAAAATAGCTTTAGCGAGCTCCACATATCAGTTGTATCATCTCTCGGGCACAAATTCATGTAATCTAATGAGAAGCCATAGAGTGTACAGTTGCCAAATATATGCCACAAAGAGAGATATGATTCCCCATTTCATTTAATATTTCAATAGAATGAAATCATCTCGACTTGCAAGAACTCAAAATTGTGTTCTGAGCAAATTTTTCAAAGCAAGAAATGAAAGGAAAGGTGTCTCCAGAAGACTTTATGCAACTCGACCAAGAGAAGGTGACATCATAATTTACTCAAAATAGAACTGTTTGTACTAAAGGTAGAATCTATGAAGGCATACCCTTGATGGCTTGCCGAAATAAAATAAAGAAGGGCAACCTAGCTTGATCATACAAATTACTTTGTCCAAAATTCAAAGCGCCTAGCCACTTCAGTTTCCTGTAAATAAGGGAGATAAAGATGGCCTTCTTTCAATAGAAATAGTCTATAAAATTCAAGGGTAAATTAATAATAATAATAATTTAATTACAGCCTAGCCAGAGGCCAAATTGACATATGAGACCCCCTTGTTGAGATGGATAAGAGGAGGCCTAGTTTGTTTGATCACACTTACAGCTCTGTGATATACAAATGGCCCACCCACTTGGCCTCTTTGTTAAAATGAAAAAAAGGCTAGCACTAAGTAGCCTTACAACATCATACATATTACTCTTTGAAGGATCAAGCCCCTTCAGGTAGTCTCATTCAGATATTTTTTCATTTTCCCAGACTATATCACACAAACTAAAATATGGAAATTCAAGAGGTTTTTCCATGCCAACTAGTTGTTGAGAAATAAAACAAAGATAGGTTTCTCACAGTTATGTTTAAACCTTGAGTCTCGCCAACTAAAACCTCAAAGTGTTGTTACAAAGGAAATGAAAAAATTATTTTGGCATGATCACATATTATCCGAAAATACCAAGGGATCCTTAGCCTTTCAACTAATGTTTGAGAAGAAAGTGAGAAGACAGGCTTTGTTCAATTATAATTGGAGCTTTGTGACATCCAAAAGACCTGGACAGTTGAAATAGTAGTAGAAAGGACACACAAAATATTTCCATTGATCAAATGTATTCCATTATGTAACTACAAACATCTCTGACAACTTCAACTAGTTCTTTATAAGAAAATAAAAGATAATCGACTTTTTTGGGTCACAAATATTGTTCTAAAAATTGAAGATCTAGACATTCTAGACATTCCAACTAGTTGTGTACGAACTATATCAAAATTAGGGACCTGACTTGCTCAGCCATAAACAATACTGCCCAAAATTCGAAGGGTTCATCCATTTCAACTAGTTGTCAGGATCGACCATGCTCAGTTAGATATAGTTGATCTTAAAATTCCAAAGTCCCAGCCAATTTTAAATAGCCATGAAAAGCAACAGAATAAACATAGAAACACAATTCTCATGCTCTGTCATAGACATCACTTAGAATTCAAAGGAGTTGTCCATTCCAACTAGAGAAGAGAGCAAAACAAGAGCATCCTTGTTCAATCTATACGACTCTTCACATTCAAAGGGCTTGGCCACCCCAGCTAGTTTCCCAAAAATTCAAGCAAGTGGCCTAGGCCTTCCAACTGGTCATGACTCATAATTAAAAAAAAAATTAGAGAGCTATCGTGCTAAGTCACAATACTGCTCTATGTAAGATTCGAACATCCCAGCCAATACAACTCAAAAAGTAAACAAAATAAAGCCAACAAACTCAACTACTGATATTGCTATTAATGTTCAAGAGCCTGAAAATTCCAACTTGGTTGTGGAAGAATGTAGAAACAAGCCTATCTTAATCAATCACAGACATCACTATCCAAAAAAACTAAAAGGACTTAACCAGTCCTACATAAGAGGGAAACAAAAGATGATTGACCTTGCCTGATCTCCTATATTGCTCATAGGATTAGAGGGTGGGACCATTCCAACTAGTTCTGCAAATACATAAAAGAAATAAAGAGAGAATAGAAGAATCTCAGCTCTGATTGGTCAATGGCATCACTCGTAGTAAAATCTAAAGGAACACAACTAGTTGTCCAAAAAGAAAAAGAATGAAGTGACAAGTGCCAGTAAAATTCAGAAGACCTTGCTATCCAAACTAGTTGTATATGTGTATGTGTACATATAGATATAGAACCCCACTCTACACACCAATAAAAGAGGCTTGCTTTGATTAGTCACAGGAATCACTCTGTAAATTTGAAATGACATGGACATTCCAACTAGTTGCAAAAGGAAGGAAAGAAATAAAAATAGAGGTTTACCTTGCTTTTTTGCAAACATCCATGTATCGAATGTTTAAGGGTCTATCCATACAACTCAAGAAGAAAACAAAACATGACCATCTTTTCTTAAATCACCCATTTGTTCTTAAAATTTAAATGATTTTCCATTCTAACATGTTGAATATAAATGGAAAAGATCCAACCTCTGATCAGTCACAACCATCAAACTGAAAAATTGAAAGTCCTAGGAACTCTAACTAGTTGTCACACATTTATATACATACATATACATATACCTATCTACAAACAGTATTATAACTTAGAAGTGAAGTCAAAGAGCAATACCATCCCAAAAACGTGAAAGACATAGGAAGAACTAGGACCTAGAACCCAATGACAGCATTGAGATTCTGGAAATCCGAATACTAAGCATTCCCATTTCTAGATTCTGTGATGGGTAACCAAGCATCCTGAGCATTTAGCCTTGTGATATGACCCATGTCTTCCAAGTAAGCCTTCATATTTTTCAGCGTCCTCCTCATGGGAGTCCCAATTGGGCTGAGTGAGGGGATCCATGGAGTCCTAGGAGTCTTAGGTGTTTTCAGTAAAGGTGGCCTTGACATAGAAGGATATGCCAGAGCCGAAGCAGGCCGAGTTCCAGCAAGTGTTATTGCATGGGACTATGCCATGGACACATGATTGCTATGGTGAGGGGACGATGTACCATTGGGAGTGGCACTTCCATTTGGGGTCTGTGGTATTGAAACCAATTCTCTTATAATTTGATCCCCTAGTGAAGCATTTTCCTCCATTTATGGATGCTCTATAAAAACATGGTGTCTGAAACTGGCCTCTTGAACATCTCTTGATGCATTCATGGCCATATATTCTGCAAATGGCCTCTTGAATACCTGTACTAAATTACTGTGTGCAGTCCAAGCACATCACTTGCAGAGTGGGTTTGTGTTTTAGGATTCCATCTAGACCACCTTGGTACAATCTAAGTACTGGAAAACGATCAACATGGTGGTTGAATTGATCCTTGGAATTTCTTGATATATTGCAAGTGGGAAATATGGACTTTGGGAAAATGGACTATATGTTGAATTTTCGATATTTAATATACTATTTGTATATACGTACATGAACTTTCAAGGGGGTTGGTGTGTAGGTATTCCACCCAGCCCACTATAGCTAGTTTGACTAGAAATTTCGAAACAACTATCAGGATTACTTATTCTTGGATTCCATTAATATAATCCATGTGGGTAGCCTGAATTTTTTTTAAACTGGGTAATACTGGTATATCTATTTCTTCACTTTCTATACAAAGGGTTCCTTTCCCTATTTTGTTTAGGATTTTAACACAAAGAAAACCAGTTGAGAGCTGCAACCGCGAAAAGAAGATTGTGATTTCTCTTGTCCTGTAGACCAGGATTGAAGAAGAATTGAAAAAAAACTAGGGATGAGTTTTATGCCATCTCTTCAGAGCTGGCTAAGGCTAAGCTTTCTCTACAAGAAAGGGAACAAGACATTTTTGACATCCAGGAGGCCTTGGCATCGAAATAGGAGTTGGAAACGTTGAGCAGGGAAGTGATAGAAAAAGATGAGAAACTAGCCCAAGCTAATCTAAATTTGAGGACTAAATATAGTCTTTTGAATGAGGCAAATCAAGTTATCACTAAGCAATGGAATGAGATCAAGCAGCTGCAGTTGCTACTGGTAGAGAGGGAGAATGATTTGATGATGTCCGACAAGAAAAGAAAGGAAGAAGAGGGAAAACTAAATATTTTATAGAATAACCTCGAGAAAGGATGGTGGCATGGCTGGTTGCCCAATAGGAAATGTAAAAGAACTGCAGAAGGTAAACCTTTGGCCGTTGATAAAGAAATACAGAAGGTATGTGGCCATATTTATGATTTGAATAAGAGACTCATGAGTTCTCATAGGTCGATTGAGACATCTGGGAACAATATTAGTGCTTAATAAATACAATTTGAACAGCATCTGAAGGAGATGTTTATAGAGAAAAAGGTAATAGAGTCGTATGAAGCAAGGCTGCAAGATGCTCAATTAGAAGTTGAGAATGAGAGGAAAAAGATCAGGCTTGCAGAGTAATAGCAAAAGTGGCTTGAACATGATTTGTTTTGAGAAAGAAAAACTATGGATGAAGAAAAACATATAGGATGTATTACAGCAGTTTCATCTTATTAATATTACAAAAAAATCAGCTGCAACTGTGCAACACCACAATTACATTCAGATATGCCATCTCAAAGCACATAATCATGTGTTTTGTTGTAAAACAACAAAAACATTTCTGGGAAGGAAAAAATCATCACCTGCAAATTTTTATTGATGTCAGAAAAAATACTTGTTCTTCACTTAAGCCATTCACATAAGCCTCTGAGATATTTGTCCGTGGTGGAAATATGTGCTAACCCCCATGCATATCATGATCAATACAAACTTGGGTGAATTGACCAAAATGTAAAATTGTGAAAATAATAGTATAATAATAACAATAATGTTTGTATAAAAGAGTAATAATAATACATTGTGCATAAAATAATGTATTTCACATCCGGAATTCTAATAGACTACCTGCAACTGTGCTGTAAATATAGTATAAAGCTTAACAAATTGTGCATCATAAAAATATCTGAAATTTAGCGCTGCAACCTGAGCCAAACAATGACTAATCAGTGATAAAAGCTGGATAAATAAAACCAATGAACTTGGAGAAACATGCATGTATGATATGGGAAAGGAAATTGAGATTTGATGGACACAAGCAACCAGAAGAATTCATATACATTAATGATTAAAATAATAAATATGAATTACGGAGGCATGCCTCGGTTAAGCACTACAGAGCCAAGTTTTTGTAGGCTTCCCCAAGGAAAATATTTAGTAAAGTATCAAGCTAAAACAATAAGAGTAACAAAAATGAAACATGTTGTTAGCAACCTTACACAACAGTAACAAAATTGAGAATGTATGCCCAATCCCCATGTAGGCCCAATTCCTAGCTGATCTACTGTTTAGTTATACATTCGGTTCCTGGTATTGGCTAGCTGGATCACACCAAAATATCATATTAAAAAACATGTCAATAAATTATATGGAGATTAAATTTGTTGAATCTATTAAATAGTAAAAAGTAATAGCCACTACTTCAGATTTAACGAAAGCCAAAAAGTAGGAAAAAATAGACAAATGCAGTGGCTGGATTTTAAATTATTTCTGGAAAAAACATCTATGAACAGGAAGATTTCACTTTTCAATTAGTGAGACCTGGGGATAATCTTCAATTATTAAGCTTACAAATTCACCATGAAAGACAATTAACAGGAAATAAATATTTTTATGAGGTTTTACTGTGTGCTGCATAAATGAGGCTAGATTCTGAAGGGACAACTTGGAAATGACAACAATATGCACTTACGATGCATATAGAGAGTAAACCCCACATAAAAGGGAAGTCATGTTCTATGGTCCAAATCCATCCCCACTTGAAGCACAGAGATCAAATGTTCATACCAGGTGCTTGACAAGAACCAAACTATTGATTGGAAAAACCTAGAGCTAGAGAATGAATATTTTGAGGGGACTAATGTCAAGAGGATGCTTTTTTTAGAATAAACCTTTGCTTAATCTCTGTAAATTTTGGTGTACATGGTATGAGGGTACATTTCTTGGTTCTTCTTTAAACTTTAGCTTACTCCCATGGATACTACAAATAACTCAAGTATAGAAATAGACCCAAGGGGTTAGGAATCGAGCAATAGTAGGGTAAAGCATATATGTTAAAAGAGTGGATATATGCAAAGAAATATTGGAACTATGGAAAAAAAAATTTGGAAATCATGCAATATTTACTCTTATGTTATTTATACCACATGGAAGATTAATTATCAATGCCATTGAAATGGGCTACATGTGTGAATCCATAATAGATGTGCATCCAAGAGATAGACATGGGAAAGGAAGGTGGTAATAATCAATATTTAATTCAGAAGTGTAATGAAACTATGTTGTTAACAACTTACATGAATGAATATAGTTGAAAGATGACTGGTAATAGAGAAGAAGATTCGACCATAGTCCAAGACTCCAACCTCAAGGCCCACACTTAAATGGCCTACACAGATATGAAACTGAAATTAATAGGACAAGGTGGAAATTTGTCTGTAAAAAGCTCTATATATGAAGGGCATTAAGTGAGCCAGTAACAAAAAATCTAGATGGAATCCAGCAGGAAGCATCCATAGTTGTTTGACTAGACGTTTGTTCTTTTCCAAGTCACAACTGCAAACACTACGTAATTGGTCACTATGGATAAAAAGGCCATAATATTTTGAAATAAATCAGAGTAAATTGCAAATGGCAGTTTAACTGATAGAGAAATGGTGAAGGTACTTCTAATATCTTATTTTTTTGCACTTTTAATCTTGCAGGCCTGAGAAATATTAATTTCCAGATGGACAGACTTGTGCAAACTTCAGATATTTTAAGGTTTCTCAAGAGGATATATTTCTATTTCTGGACGTTATATAACAAATAATATTTATTTCGAAGAACTTCCTTCTTTTTTGGTAATCTTTGAAATATGAACTAAGAAACTTGAATGAAGAAACCCCATAATATAATACAAACAAGGGGCTCTTATACACCAATTTGGTGTCTCACTAAGATGTGACCTTAAAATTAGATTATTATTATTATTTAGAAAGAAAAATTGATGCTTATTTAAAAAAAAATTGAATAATATAAATAATTCAAAAAGTAAATAGATGAGAGAATAATAATATATTTCAGCTAATAGCAAAATTGAGAAAGTTGTTCTGACTAGTCATTCGCTTGGAGCACATATAACCCAACTGCCTACTTGCATCACATGTAACTTTTAATAGCATGGAAAGAGGACACTCAAAAAGAAAAAGAATACCAAGTGGATAAATTTATTTGTTATTCTCAAGAACCTATAATAAGAACAAAATGCATACAATATCATTTTCAAAGTAGAACAATCTCAAGAATGTTTTGTACTTTGTGAACAAAATGCATACAATAACAATTTTCAAGGCAGGATAGCTAAAATAAAATCTGTTTTTTCATTCTCAAGAGTTTTTGTATTTTCAGTAGTTTTTATATGTTGTACGAATGTTACTGATGTTGTAAACTAGGCCGAGTTGAAGGAGAAGAATAAATAATTCTAAAGATCATATTTAATCCTTAGCCATGGTACGAAAGATATTTTAGAACTTCAATTTTGATCTATCAAATTAAATGTCAATACTGAAAACATTTAACCTTCCAAGTTACCAAAATAGGACAATAGATAATGAATATGCCAAATACAGAAGCAAACTCAAACCCCAAGGATAAGAATAATGAATTGCAAACAACTAAGTAACGGGAGAATATCTCATAATAACCCCAAAATGTAATAAAACCAAATAATCATTTGTCAGTTATGTCTTTGAATGAGTATGATAATGTCCTATTTATACTAATTCTCACTAAATTCCCATGTAGCCCAATTCCTAGCTGATCTACTGTTTAGTTATACATTCGATTTCTGGTATTGGCTAGCTGGATCACACCAAAATATCATATTCAAAATCATGCCAATAACTTAGATGGAGATTAAATTTTTTGAATCTAGTAAAAAGTAAAAATTAATAGCGATTTCTTGATATTTAACGAATGCCAAAAAGTAGGAAAAAATAGCAAAATGCAGTGGCTAGATTTTAAATTATTTTTGGTAGAAGCATCTATGAACAGGAAGATTTCATTTTTCAGTTAGTGAGACCTGGGGATAATCTACAATTATTAAGCTTACAAATTCACCATGAAAGAGAATTAACAAGAAATAAATCTTTTTATGAGGTTTTACTGTGTGCTGCATAAATGAGGCTAGATTCTGAAGGGAACACTTGGAAATCACAACAATATGCACTTATGATGCATACAGATAGTAAACCCCACATAAAAGGGAAGGCATGTTCTGTGGTCCAAATCCATCCCCACTTGAAGCACAGAGATCAAATGATCATACCAACTGTTTGACAAGAACCAAACTATTGATTGGAAAAACCTAGAGCCAGAGAATGAATATTTTGAGGGGACTAATGTGAAGAGGATGCTTTTTCAGAATCTATCCAAACTGTAACATCTATTTCCTATATGTACTTGGCTCTCTGTATAGAATTATCTACATTCCAATGACTGAATATTTATATAAGGTGAGACCACAGTGGGTATTCTCAAAGATGTACAAAACCCTAAAATAATCTTCATATAAATGCACACAACCTTTCCAAAACATTCACAGAATTTAAGGACTTTCCAAATGAACATTTATCAAACAATACACGGTGGGACTCGGCCACAAAGGTCCCTAAATTTGGGGCATAACAACATCTGTTCACACTTATTAGTCACTAAGTCATGTCACCTTTCTATTCCTAATCTCATATCATTCACAAGACGAGACGGAGGGGAGGGAGAACACGGGCATGAGCGTGGAAAGATGTTCCACTGTGTTCATTTTTTTTTATGTCTATGGTTTAGAACCAAAATCCAAAGTAATTATAAAGATTTTTTCTATAACTTAGTAAATATATGAATCCTTTTCTATAGCAAAATATCTGATAGGTTGTTATTTTTCTCATTACCTAAAAAGCTGGGACGGTCCAGCTGATCTCCCCAACCACTGGGTCCATAACTTGGTGTTAATCATTTACAGTGTACATACAAAAAAATATATGAATATGACACTTTTGACAAATAGAGGTAAAGTCTAAATCTTTATTGAGAAAAGGGTTCGTGATAGAATAATTGAACGCTATAGTAAATATTTTTATGAGAGTAGGCATAGACCCTCCCTCCAATGAAGATATGATCCAAAGATTCTATACCCACCATGCACCATCTTCATATTATTTTAGTCTTTTAGATGCTATTTGGTCCTGTGGGTGGGAGCGTTCAAAATTGAACCCTTCTCGGCCCTTCCAAAGGGTTCTAGCCCTTCTCAAAAGTGTAAAGTTAGAATTACCTTTAAAAAAAAAATTTAAAAATCTGAATTTTACCCTTCCAATTAAGAAGCCCATAATTTATATCAACATTTCAAAAGAAGGGAAACTTTTGGAATTACTCATTCATATAAATTTATCAAGATGTTGAAATTCTTATGCTATATATTTCAACTCATCATTCAAAATATTGGAAATATGATAAATTATAATCACTCACTCACTCATGTGATGCACTCATTGCTCAATTGTGCAAGATGACCAGTAATCATTGATGATTATGGAGGCACTAGCCATCGAGATGTGACTCTAACTCCCGAGTCACTTGGGTTTCCAATCTAAAGTGTGACAATGTGTCAACAACTACGACTATAACAAAAAACAACAACTACTAGTCTACTACTATGCCTGAAATGAGCTCAAATCTTTCTGCCTACTACCTACGTGAACCTCACTACCAATGTACACCCTTTTTTCGTCAAAATGAAATTCAAAAGGAAGGTTTGATGAGTCCTCCTCTATAAGAATTCATTTATTGCATGAATATCATGGACTCATGAAAACTATAAACATCACTCGATGTCATGCGAATACAAATAATGGCATGTAGCTAGGACCACAAACTATGCAGAGCTCGATTTATGCATTGCTATAGAGAGGTGTCATTGGGCACACAATATGGAGAAACAATGGTTATTAATAAAATAAAATAAAACAATTGTTGGATCAAGAATAGTCTTCAATTTTATGGGTGGCATGATCGTGATGTAATATCCCTCCGTCCTTCCAAACATTTGTGGTTTCTCACAACATTTGTCCTCAGCGCCACCAAAATACATATAAAAATTACTTGTCTTTACATCATCTTCGATTTAAATCCTCATCTCATAATCATAACAAAGGATTATTATGCATGCACATCCTCACCTTATAATACGAATTGGGTCAATGCGTAAAGACAACCATAAAATATTAAATGTGTCAAGATGCAAAGAGTAAGAGACAACTATAAGTAAGTATTAAATTAAATTTACCATATAAGTCTTTAATTAACACTATCAACTGAGATTTGACATGTTGGATTGTTGTGATCGTCTTATCACTCCTTACCAATGTGATTGCAAGGAATTATTTAAAGGTGAAGTCCATAATTTTAGGTCTTCTTCCTCATTATCGTGCCTTTTAGTAAGACAATAAAGAGGGTAGTGGCCTGCATCAACATGGAAAATAGTTTCGACATAGAGGTATACACATTAATTGTTTTCATTAAATAACTTAAATTCTAAGCTAAGTTGTGACACATCAAGGGGTCTAGAATTTACCAAATTCTAACACGACAGATGGATTCAGAAACCCCCTCCGAATCCATATGTCATGTTATAATTTAGTAAATTGTACAAATTCATTGTCAAAACTGTAATTTTCCATTGCTAGAGTGACACAACTAAAAATAATCAAATAATGACCAATTGTTATGTGGTCATTTTTTGTCTAAATATTCCATGACCAAATTTGGTCATTTATCTTGGTCTTTTTCAATTTATTTTTTTCACATGACCAAAAGTGGTCATTTATCTTGGTCTTTTTTAGTTAGCTCACTTAAATTTATCCCTTGAAAAAAACTGTGGTGACCAAAAGTTTTGGTCTCCTGGTTACTAATCTCTCATTTTCCACTAGTGCTATTTATACATGGGGAAATAGAGAGGTTTCAAAGGTTAGGATGGTTGAGACAATTGAGATAGTTATGGATTAAGGCTCAACTAATCTCGACTAATCGTGATTTATTATTTTTAACATTGGATTAAGGTACATGCAAGTATGTATATAGGAAAGTAGCGTGTGACATGCTACTTGCTCAAAGGAGACTCACATGTTCAATGTACAAATGGGTTGCAATGAAAATAGTCGCGTATGACACATGGGTTGAAATGCAAACAGTCGCATGTGCATCCCTAATATCCAAATGAAAATGTATGAAGCTGGTTAAGAGTTTATGTATTAATGGTCATGCACAGCAATAGTGTTTGGGAAACTTCAATCATGTTGTCCTTTTTTGTCCCAAAATATTATATGTCAGTACTCGGACGGAGAAGTGCCATGTTTGTTTATAACAGATGCCCCTTAATGTGTGAGGTCAGAGGGAAACGATGTCCAAAATACATTAAAATATTTTGATCTTGGAGAACTCAAGTGTCCAAGGAAGGAGAGGAAGTACTTGAAACAAATACATATCAATGTCATATAAAAAATCATATCCAAGTATTCCATGTTCAATATAATGGAACACTAGCTCCTTTACAATATTTGATTACATCATATGACACGGGTACAAGACCATGTATATTACAAAGGTGGATCGAAGCCACAATATACAATGATGGGTCTTCAAAATCTGGAAGTTGTGTAATGGATCATAACATAGTCTTGCGCAACTTAGGTTATAAGTGTGAACCTAACGTCTTCATAGAAATCCAAAGGAACCAGTACAATCCCTACCATGTGAATAAAAGTGTTGAATTCAAACATGGAAAGGACTCAACAGAATGTCAGATAATGACTAAACTGACAACTAAAGCAAAGGAATCCACCAATGGTGACAGTGAATCCTAAGGTACCATCCTCAAATCTCTAGGTATTCATCTTCAGGAAGTACTGATGAGAAACCATACTGTGATGAGGAAGGAAATGGATCCTCCAACAGATCACAAGAGTGACTAGGAACTAGATAACACCTATTTCAAGAAATCTAGAAAAATTCTATTACAAGGACTTCTATGACATTGAATTTTTTTGTAAACATTTTATTTATTTCATTTAATTTGTAAAAATTATGCATTAAAGAAATATTCCATTAAAATTGGAAAAACTAATCCTAGAAAGAATGTTTTTATTGATCACAAATTTTATTTACTCCAAGTGTTTTTAATATACAATCATAAAAAATGAAATGTTGTATCATTTATAACTAGTTCGGTATGCCATAAATTAGGAGGAGTATATGAAAATCTGTAATTTGTTGAATCATGAGAAAAAATATTCATGAAGATATAAAATGTAGGATTAATGAAGTTAAGTTGCACACATAATTGCATGTTTTATTTTTTTTTAACAAAAACAGAAAATGGGGTTGTATTAACAGGCTGTGCACAGCCATTCATTACATTTCCGAAGGGAGATATAAAGCCGAGACGGCACATAGACAACAAGCCATACAAAGTCTATTTCCCAAAACAGAGAGCACAAAATTGCTTCTGAGCTGCATATTAAACGAGTTGTAAAAACCCTCACAAACTGTCTACATAGCAGAGTGCAGAAAAACATAAATTATACAAAATTTGAAACTAAAACCCCTCACTAAACTGGAAGTAAAGCAGATAATAAAATTCAGTTGCCTCTAAGCTGGCGAGGCTGCTATACTGATTCCTCTTCCATGGGCTGGGAGGCTGAGGCGTTGGTTCCATTTACCCTGCTCTCCTGGTTCATTGAAGCGAGCCTTTGGAGGTCTGCTTCTATACGCTCAACTCTACCCAAGAGTTCACGCAGGTTGCTATCCAAATCGTTGGTGCGGGCTCCATTGTCGCTGACATCCTGAGAGATCCTGCTAACAATCTCGCTCATCCCCTTTATTTCCTTGGCTGTGTCTCTATTCTCCTTCACCCCTATAGCAGTCAGTTCATAAACCCTTCGAAGGTTCTTCATAAAATCCTGCATGCCGAGATTATTACCCAAATGCGCCATATTACCAATGTCGGACGAAATTTCCAAGCGAGACAGCTGGGACTGCAAGGGAGAAAAAGCTGTATCATCGAAATCGTGCAGATTTGCTTGCTGGTGGCCTGGTTCACTCCAGTTTTCAGCCTGAGAGTCAATTTCCCAAAGAGCAGAAGGATAACGACAATGACAAAGGGCTAACTGGAATAGATTTCCTTCGACAATAGACTGGGTGAGAGGCTGCGCTTGCCAAGAAGAAACCTGAGGACTCTCATTACCAATTACATCGGCCTCTTGCAGAAGGAAGACAGATGCTGTAAACAAAACCTCAGCGAAAACAAGAGGCAAAGTTATGCTAAAATTCGACATGGAGGCAGAGAAGGGAGAGCCTTGATCGTGCGAGATAAAGAAACACTTAATTGAGCACCTGAAGGGAGATAAATGCTCATCAGCCGAGGGGAGATGGGCTGTACACGCAGCCTTCACAAGGGATAAGACAGGACGGGAGCTTAAATGCTGAGGGCCGCCAAAAAGAAGGAGAGGGTGATGGCTGGCTGGGGGGGAGAATCTAGAGGAGGGGAGCCGGGAAAAGAGAAGAAGAGGGAAAAAGATGGAAGGAAAAGGGAGAAGGGGAAAGGAGGGTGGAAGAGGGATAAGGCAGGAGAGAGAAGGAACCAGAGAGCTAAGGCAGAATAAGACCAAGTTCATTCTAAGATAATCCTTGAAAGTGTGGAGTTCCTCTTCAAAAACTTGCTTATTCTTGTTTTGATGTTGATTCCTTGAGGTCCTTTTCATGGAATGACTTTGAAGATGGGAGGATCGTCATCTTAACTGTAATGACCTTGAGGGAGACTAGCTCCAACATTGGCCATCGCATCTGCGTCTTTGTTGTTCTGGCGAAGAATGTGGTAGAATTCAATGTGCTGAGACAAAAGAAGTTGAGCCTTTTTATATAATCTACGGCATTTGATGTATCCTATAGGATACCCATTAATCATCTTATAGATGACATGTCTTGAGTCGCCGAAGACCAGAACTTTCTGGAGATTTTTGGTCCGGATGAGGTGTAGACCCTGTAGAAGCGCCATCCATTCTGCTTCGTTATTAGTTCTCGATCCAAGTCCCCAAGCGAATCGATGTTCCACTTGTCCTCCGGGATCCACTAGGATCCCACCCGCACCTGCCGCCCCTGGATTGCATTTCGAAGCCCCATCAAAGAACAAGGAATAGGAGTTTTTGACTTGGAGCCAGGCCTGAAATTCTGTGATGGATAGTCTCGCTTCCTAGTGAAGAGGCTGTATGGGTTTAGAATTCCTTCTTGAGACATATTTGGACTGAAGGGAGCTATTGTCCTTTAAGAAAAGTTTGCACCAGCTGGCAAGGTGTTCAGGAATGAATTCTTGCTGAGGGAAGCTAATGCTATTAGAGGCAAATTTTTCAGCTATCATGCCTATAGTTTTAGCTGTGATTTGGGCTGGGATGACCTTTTGATCCTTGAAGATGGCTCGGTTTCGAGCTAGCCATAATTGCCAACATAAATTTTTTGGGATAACTGCCCATATGCGTCTTAATATGGGCTTCTTGATCATGGAGCCTGGGAAGAGGGACGCCCAATCTTTAAGGAGCTGAGAAGCATTACTTGGAAGGTCTCTGTTGAAGGCATTAGGGAGAATAAGCTTCCAGACCAACCTGGAAACTTCACATTGAAGGAAGAGTTGGCTGGAGGTTTCTTCAGCTGAGTTGCACAAGACACATCGCGAAGGTCCCTGAATGCCTCTTTTCCTTAAGTTTTCTGCCGTCAAAAGTTTGTTATGCAGGAGAAGCCATGTGAACATGTTGACCTTAGGAATGCTATCAGGATGCCAAACCAACTTCCAGACTTTTTCGGCACTCATGTGCTCCTTGGATATTAAATTGTAGCCTTCTTTTACATTATACTGCCCTGTTTTTCCCCATCCCAACCGATCCTTGATTGAGAGACACGATGGAGAAAGACCGTGCAGGGTGGATAACAATTTTTCAGCCACGTCTCGCAGATGTTGTGGAGGAGAGATATCCTTCCATCCCAACCAATTGCCATTCGTTTCCCAAGTAGACAGGTCAAAAAGAGTATGCATATTCTGCTCAGACAACCAATCAGAAAAAGAGCTCATACCTGTAAGAGAGGAACGCTTGGGCTGCCCTAAAATATTGCTGGTCCAGATGTTGATTTTTTTCCCATTGCCAGGGATCCAATAACAATTTTCCTTTATTATACTGACTGTAGCCTTGCACAGCTGCCAAAGAGTAGTTCCTTTCCCTTTCCATTCACCAGCCAACATTTTGGTCCTTGGTTTTTTTATATATTTTTTCCTTATGACTTCCTTCCACCATTCCCTTTTCCCAGTAATCAGCCTCCAAATCAATTTGGCCCCCATGGCTTTACTTGAATACTCCGGGTCCCTTATTCCCAGCCCCCCATGACTTTTTTCCCTCTTGATGATTTCCCACTTGACCAAGTGGAACTTCTTTGTTTGAGTTTTCCCTCCCTGCCAGAGAAATTTTCTGATTTCTTTGCATATGCTAGAGATGACTTTCTTTGGAGCTAGAACCATTGAGCTCATGTATATAGGATAGGATGAGAGAATGGACTGTATTAGAACTATTTTTCCTGCTAAGTTTAGCCATCTTGTCCCCAAGGATTGCGCCTTAGATTTGATTTTTTTAATGACCGGAGTCCACATTGAAGAGGTAAAGGATTTTCTGACAATTGGGATGCCCAGATAACTGAAATGAGACCAGCTGGGATTGGTTTTGATTTGCAGAATCTGCGAGATACTCCTTATAGTGGCTGCAGGACAGTTCCAGCTGTAAATTTGACATTTGGCTTTGTTTGCTGCGCTCCCTGAGGTTTTGAGAAAAAGGTCCAAGGGGTTTTGGAAGCTTCTTGCAATCTGAGTGGATGCTAGCCCTAGAAAAATAGAGTCATCAGCGAACAGCGCATGATTAATAGGAGAGACTCCATTTCTAAAGGAGATACCTGGAAGGGAGCCTTCAGAGAGGAGCCTATTCAGTCTTCTACTCAAGGAGTCTGCGACTATGATATAAAGAAAGGGGGAGAGCGGGCACCCTTGCCTAACCCCTCGGGTGGCTTTGAAGAACTCTGAGGGTCTTCCATTGATAAGAGGGGCTATCCATGGGGAGGAAATACAGGCTTGAATCTGTTTTAGGAACAAAGTAGGGAATCCAAATCTTTCCATAACCAAAAGGATGAAGGAGTGTCTCAATCTGTCGAAAGCATTAGCCAGGTCCAGCATGATGGCCATGCCAGGTTCTTTTCTTTTAGTGCTTGAGTGAATCGCCTCTTGCACAAACAGAATATTGTCACTTATATGTCTGCCAGAGACAAAGCCACCTTGATTGGGAGAAATGAGGGATGGGAGGATTTTTTTGATTCTCAGGGAAAGAACTTTCGAGAAAATTTTATAGGATGCGTTGCATAAGGAGATGGGCCTAAATCTTTGAACTGAGGAAGGTTTAGCATCTTTTGGGATAAGGGCCAAAAATGTTGAGTTTGTGGCTCCGCCCATATTTCCTTTTTCCATCCAGGTGATTAGTCTCATAAAGTCTCTCTTGATTAGGGGCCAGAAGGTTCTATAAAAACAGATGGGGAAACCATCCGGACCTAGAGCTTTGTCCAGATGAAGGCTCCAGATAGACTTCAAAACTTCCTCTTCTAAAATGGGAGAGTTAAGATTAGCTTTCATTTCAGAATTGATTAGGGAGGGTATATCAGAGGCCATTTCTTCCATCATACGAAGAGAGACTTGTTCTTCATCATTATATAAGTGGGCAAAAAAGTTCCTTACCTCTGCGTTGATGGCTGCTTGACCTTGGACAGCTAAGCCATCTTCATTTTTGAGCTCTCTAATTGTATTCCAGCGCTGCCTGTCCCTGCACTGGTTTTGGAAAAATTTTGTGTTCTGATCACCACCTTTGAGCCACAAGGCCCTCGAACGGAGTCTGCTCTCCTCCTCAATTTTCCTGAGAGTCTTCTGGAGCTTTGTTTCCAATTCAATCTCTTTTATGAGCTGAGTCTTTGTGACCTGTCTTTCCTCCATCTCAGCTTGTAGATGTTCCATTTCCGCAAGGATGCGTTCCTTTTCTTTAGCAGGTTCTTGGAAATGGATTTTGACCCAAGCTTTGAGGGCGATCTTCACCTTTTTGAGTTTTTGTTCCCAAGAATATGCTGGGGTGCCTGGAATGAAGCAATGCCGGGAATCTACTATAATATCCTTTACTTCGTCTGTTTCCAACCACAACCGATTGAACCTAAAAGGGAGAGGTCCCAGATTTTCTTCCGGAGGAAAGAAAAGGCAAAGAGGCTTATGATCGGAAACTGCCGAGCACAAAAGCTTAACCTCCGGGATAGAGTTAATAAGATGAGTGCTTACCAGGAATCTATCAAGACGGGCAGCTATGTGTCCAGGACCCACACGCTTGTTGCTCCAAGTGAACACACCGTTTTTGGGAATGATATCCGTCAGATTCCAGTGAGAGATGAGGTCTTCTAGCCGCTCCCCAAAGGGGTCCCTGACCTTAGATCCTCCACGACGCTCAGCTGCTGATATGGTAGTGTTGAAATCCCCCGCTATATAGCAAGGAAGGAGCATTTTGTCCACTCTTTGGTCTTCTAAAGAAGACCAGAATAAATCCTTCTGCACGTTCAGAGTAGGGCCGTAAACGTTCCCCACCCAAAACTGGTCTTTACTTTCTTTGTTCTCTAGTTTTATTAAGAGCCAATTTCTATTATCTATGGCTGAAAGAAGCTCAAACTTCTTTGTATTCCACCAACAGAGAAGACCGCCCGAGGCTCCAGAGGCGTTGGTTGCTATTCCGTTCCCATTTGGCCATATGCTTTTAATGGCCGAGACACTGTCTTCGGCCGATTTCTTAGTCTCCTGGAGAAGGAGGATTGAGGCTGCTTCCATAGATTTGAATCTCTTGATTACTTCTAATTTCTGGTTACCGCCCAAACCCCTACAGTTCCAGGAGACTATTTTCATTATTTCTTCATTTGTTTAAGGGATTTCTCTTTCTCCTTTCTTTCCTCTTCCGTAGTCATGAGGTATTTACTTGCTTGAGTGGTTTTAACCAGGAAGTCCAAGTTGGATTGCTTACCTGCTGCTTTTTCTCTTGTCGCCTCTTGCTCACGAATGATTTTGTTAGTTTTTCTGCCTTTCCTGGGGATCGGTTCTTGCTCCTCCATGGAGGTATCTGTTATTTCCTCTGTGCTTGCTTTTGCTCTAGATCTGGTGATGGATCCTTCAGAGTTTGCCTCCATCTCCTTCCTGCTTTTAGACTGCTCGGCCTCTACTTCCTTGGATTTTTGGGACGGAATGGTTGTCTCTTGATCTTCTGGAGGTTGCTGCTGCTCAGGATTAGAGAAATCTTCTTGATTCTTTGGATTCTCTACTGGGGTTCCTTCTTCCTGCGTTTCTACTTCCAGGGCCGCAAACTTATTTCCGGAGGGGTTCTTTGGTGGAGGGTTTTGCTGTTTTTGAGGCTTGGCCGCCTTCTTCCCATTTGCAATGTTCCAGCCCTCACTAACATTATTTTCCGAAGGGGGCTTTTCTGGCTTCTTCAGACAGGATTTGGCAAAATGGCCATATTCATGACAATACTTGCACTTGAAAGGGATTTGTTCATAATCTACCGATTGCAGATGGCTCCACCCATCAATGGATAGCATGATAGATTCTGGAAGGCCTTTTTCTAGATCTACCTCAACGCAGATTCGAGCACAGTAAAACATTGGGGCCTTATGCTCGGACTTGTCTACATATTTCCCCAAGGAGTTCCCTATCGTTCGAAAGTCCTCATCATTCCAGCAGTGAAGGGGGAGGTGAGGAAGCTTAACCCACACAGGAACTGCTTTCGAAATGTCCTTCTCTGGATTAAAGGATAAATCCCACTTGTTTAAGTACATCCCTCGGGGGCCCATGAAATATGGTCCATTCCTAAAGATGAGATCCTGATCTTCCTTCTTTTCGAAGATAAATGCGAAATATCCTTTCCCACAAAAGATTTGCTGAACTTCACCCTGGATTAGGGTTCTCCAATTCTTGTTCAGCCAGACCTCCACAGATCTCGGGGATGGCCAAAGTCCTGTAAATAATCCGATGAGGCCCTTTTCAGAGAGAGTGACTGTCTTCCTTTTAGAGGCTGCTGAGCTTAGCTTGACCTCTGGAACTTCAGCAAGTTTAACGAATCTGGATGCAGGGGCGGCGGCCGGCGACTCGCCCGGGAGGGACGCCACAATATCATTGAATTTGTCCTCAATGGAGGAGGGATCAGGCGGATCCATGGAGGAGCCGCCGATCATCGCGGAATGGCCACGACTCTGCAAGGGTTTAGCGCAGGCGGATCAGAGCGAGGGTTTTTTCAGAGCTTATAATTGCATGTTTTATTACAAGAAGATCTCTATCTATATTTGAAGTGAAGTATCGTATTAAATATTTTTATTGTTAAATAACATATTATAATATAGCATGATTGGAAGGAAATCACAATATTAAATTAAAATAAAATAAATTATAAGAAATGTATTGATGTCGAACCAAATAATAACTATAAATTCGTCAAAATTGGGATAGTTGTTAGGTACAACATTATACATACACAATGAGAGTGTGAAGAAATCGAATTAAGAAATCATGGCCGAGAATTACTTTCACCAAAAGGCAAAGAAAATGATAAAAAATGTCGAAGAAATAGATGTTGAAACATATTTTTCAAATATCTTAGTTGAACTTTATATATGACCCCATGCTCTTTTGAATTTATTTATGGCACATATCGAATGAGTCTAAATAGTCCACTTAGTACTCATTATCAATTAATTATATGGTTTTACATTGTATTTTATTCCAAAAATTACATACCACATTTATACATTCATTTAATGCATATAAGAAGATAAAAGATAGAAGATATCTCGTGCTTTGTTGGCCTATAAGAGATTATTTGAGTTAATCATAATTGAGTTAGTAATACAAACTTACAAAAAAAATGAATTGAGAAATCAAATTTCTTATAGTTCAATGTCACTCACTTATGACCAATCACGTACTACCCTTAATACCACTTAGCACTCATTAGCAATACATTTTGTGTTTTTAAACAATTGCAACTTTAATTAGATGGGGCTTTATTTCAAAAATTACATACTGCATTGATAAACTCCTCTTATTAATGAATATACGCAAATAAAAGTCAATAATTTATTTCATGCCTTGTTGGCTTATATGAGATTATTGCAATTATAAACTATTAACTTAAGAATACACATTTACAAAACTTTGTGCGTGCCTTGTTGGCTTTTATGAGATGATTTTAATTACAAATATTTGATTTAAGAACGCAAATTAAAAAAATATTTTGAATGGGGAAATCAAGTGGTGTATGATGCAAAAAAATGTCAAATTAAAGGCAATCATAAATAATATTAATAATTGTATTTAAATATTATTGTTAATTCCCATCTATCTATAAAATTTTTAAAAACATACAAATTAATTCATCAAAAAATGTGTCCAACTTGTATTGAAATATTGCAATGTACGCGTTAACAAATTTCTAAAAATTAATATATTCACC
>LPNX010837714.1:8163-27111 GCA_001517045.1 Pseudotsuga menziesii
TCATAATGGGTATTATAGAAAATTCATCAGACATTATTCTGATATGACTTATCCTCTAGAAGAATTACTGAGGGACGATATCGAATTTAAATGGACAGAAGAATGCCAGATCTCCTTCGACAAATTGAAGAGAAAACTGGTCGAAGCACCCATACTTAAATTTCCAAATTGGTCGACCAAATTTCATGTGCATATTGATGCATCAGGAATAGCAATTGGAGCAATCCTCACCCAACCAGGCAACAATGGGATGGATTACCCTATAGTTTACAACAGTCGAAAATTAAATAAGGCTGAAAGGAACTATTCGACCACCGAAAGGGAATCCCTAGGAATGGTATTTGCACTTCAGAAGTATCGACACTACTTATTAGCTAACCCCTTCATACTTTACACCGACCATCAAGCTTTGAAGTACCTCGTAAACAAACCTCTTCACCATGGGAGAATTTGTCGATGGCTACTTCTCTTTCAAGAGTTTGAGTTTGAAATAGTGGTCCGACCAGGAAAGCTCAATGTCGGACCTGATCACCTATCCCGAATCGACACAGGAGAAGAACCGACCGGAGTCAACGACGACTTGCCGGATGCACATCTATTTCGTATAGAAGCAGTACCAGAAGAACTGGAGGAGATTGCATAATTTTTAGAGACAGGTCAGGCACTAGAAGGTCAGAACACTAAGAAGAAACAAATCCTGGCTATGAAGGCTGCCCCATACAGCCTCATCAACGGATTTCTATACAAAATGGAGTTAGACGATGTTCTTAGAAGATGTGTACTCGACCATGAACGAGACCAAATTATGCACGAAGCACATTATGGACCAGCAGGAGGACATTTTCAGGCCGACACAAATGCCAAGAAAATCCAACAGTCTGCATTATGGTGGCCGACACTTCATAGAGATTGTAAAACCTTTGTTAGTCGATGTGACAGATGCCAACGACTTGGTCGACCACTGCCGAGCACAGAAATGCCCCTGATCTCTGTAAACCCTAGTCTCACATTTGAAATTTGGGCTATCGACTTCATAGGACCATTCCCTGTCCCAGCCTGACGATCAGGTGCAAGATATATCATCACTGCAGTGGAATATGTTACTAAATGGGAAGAAGCAGAACCTGTCGAGACCTGTTCAAGTGAGGTCACTGCTAAATTCATCTACGAAAACATCATCACTCGATTTGGATGTCCACTCACCTTGATCAGTGACCAAGGGTCACACTTCGTTAAAAAAACTATTAAAAATATAACCGACAAGTTTCACATCGACCACCGACGTAGTACAACATACCACCCCCAGTCGAATGGCGCAATTGAAGCCTTCAATAAAACACTGACAAAAGGATTGACTAAAATATGCAGTGCCGACAAAGATGACTGGGATGAGAAAATTCCTGCAGTCTTATGGGCATACAGGACAGCCTATAAACGGTCGACTAACCAAACCCCCTTTCGGCTGGTATATGGACAACAAGCAGTCATCCCTCTACATTTTCGATAGCAGACACCTATTGTAGCTCAACTACTACATATCGATGTCGAACAGGAAAGAAAGGATCGATTACTCCAACTTAGTAAGCTAGAAGAACATCGACTTATAGCTATTCAACACCAGGAAATCCAAAAACAACAGCAGAAAGCATGGCACGACTATAACATCAAGAACAAAAACTTGTTGGTCGGTGACCTTGCCTTACTGTATAACAGTCGAGTCAAAGGCAAACCTAAGAAACTTCACACAGAATGGATGGGCCTGTACATTGTCGAAGAAATACATCCCAATGGTTCAGTCCGACTAAAAACATTGCAGGGCCTGGTATTTCGGAAGCTTGTTAATGGAGCCCGACTTAAACGATACAAAAATTGGAAAAAAAAAAGGTCTTAACTGACACAAAAACTACATAAAAAGCTAAATAGATTCTCAAAAATAAACTCAATACACTTAGATCCAACCACCATGACAGCAGCCCACACCTTCGACAACCGACACCATTTTCATTGACCATCCTCATCGACCAGTCACGCCGACCATTTCCACCACCGACACCGACCGTCGACCTCGAGAGTCCCATCACACATTAATGGCCTCGAGCGCCGAACCAGATCCCCCAAATCGCACTCAAGTATTACAGTTGGACTGTCCAGTCCTCCATCAATACGACTTGTTCGACACTCAACCATGCCCGCGCCTATAAATAATGGGCATTCAACGGTCCATTCACCACACCACTTACCCACAGAGCATTCGAACTCCCAGACGACTGAAACTTGCGAACCCTGTAAGAACTCTGACCAGTCTGTTCAGTCCGACATCATGGCACCTAAACTCACCTGAGCCGCGGCTAAGGCAAAAGAAATCCAGGCAGAGGACACACCCTTGGTCCAACGACTGAAACGTATCCAGAACGCTAAAGTCCAGGAGGGTCCATTCCAAAAACTATGGGCCGAAATTCATGAATGGGCCTTCGAAGACCACAGAGTTACCAAGGCGACTGAAAAATTTCGACATAGCTCTATCTATGGCTATGCGAATGCACCTTTAATGGCAAGTTTCAGTGGAACGAAGGAAGCCGCGGTCAATTTTATTATCAGTCGTTACCACAACGGCCGATTCTACTTCGACCGACCAATCGACATCACCGGCGAAGTCATATCTAAACTTACTGGTCTGTCAAATCAGGGCAACCCGGTCCCCATTGGAATTAAGGAAGGGCTGGTCGAACGACTCACAGGTTCGGCCTCAGGCAAGAACTCCAAGGGTTTGATGATTGGCCAAATCAGTGCTCGCATGCCACAAATTGTGGCTAAAATCATAGCCATCACTCTCACATTGGCTGGTCGAAGCAGTGACCTAAAACTAGAGATGTTGGAGGCCGTCGACACAATTGTAACCGACGGACGTATCTACAGATGGGCAGAATATGTCGCAGACCTGGTCAAAACCATATGCGAATGCTGCCAGGAGACAGGAGGTATTATAAAATTTTCCTCTTTAATCATTTGGATTTTCATGTATCATATCTGTCCGGAAGGCAGTCCAATCTTCCGGGAGCCGACCAGATTTGAAATGCACAGGTTTAAACCTTTTTCCCAAAGAGGAACCTTGCATGAGTTGACACAGGGCAAAGTCTTCCTTGAAAACTGGTTTCAGTAGCTCAAGGTTCGCACGACAAGGTGGAGGGTGCCCCAAATCATCCGACGAAACCTCCCAGCCGAATCTCACATCCAGCTGGAACTCGATCATACATCAGTATGGTACATGCGAGGTCAGGATCCCAATCCACAGGACCTCGACTATTATCCAACAGTCGACCAGATCTTCAGAGAGCTGACACGCCAAGCAAAAACAAAAATCCCAGTTCCAGAGGCCGCCAAACAGGTTGATTTCTCCATAGTCGAACCTCTTACAGACCAGGAGAAGGAGGAATATTATGAACTTAACCTATATATAAGCACTTTTGTGTCGGAGGATACTCCGACTGTGGCCACTAGTCGAGTGCATTTAATAGTGAATCATCCAACTGCACCAGTAGTTGACCACCCGTCGACAGAACAACAACAACAAACAACAGCACAAGCACCACCAACAGTACAACAATCAGTTCCTCTGACTCCAGCAGCTGCCGACCCACTGCAGATACCGACAGGTGAAGTTGAGGAGGACGACAGCCCTGAATATGCACTCTCCAGGAGTGTCATCAAAAAGTTGGCCGCGGAGATAGCTGTCGCCAGAAGAAAAATCAAGGCACAAAAACGACAGCAAGGCAAAGGTAAGCGTAAGCTTCTCCTTGCCGACTCGACCGATGATGAGGATGAACTAGCAGCCTCAGCTGTCGACATTGTTGAGGATGCCAAGGAAAATAAGGTATCGGTTGAGACTCAGTTTCAATGATATCTAGAAGTAGGGGCTCCGGAGGGTCGACCAAAGAAGGACAAAACTCAGTCGACACCTGAAAATATAGTCGACCTTATGTCGACCCCTCCCCCTCCATCCCCGACCACCATAGTCGAGGAGCAAGAACCGGTGCAGCAGGCTGACGTCTCCCCAAAAGTATATGAAAGAGTCATCCCGAAGGCACTCAGAGCCAGGGCTAGCACGGACGCTGAACTCAAAGCCTTCTTTCAAACGCTACCTGCACTGTTCCAGTCGGCACAGACAATACGGACAACAACACCACTGAAAGAAAGCAAAAAGATATATGCCTAGCAAACAACAACATTTACAAGGATCCATGACGGTGGCGACATATCAGGGCATGAAAAGACCTTCACCGACTACCAAATCCCAACTACACCACCGGAAGAGGACAATTCTTCTGACCAAAGTTCACAACACACCCCTCCATCCCCTCCATCACCACCACCAGTATCAAAACCTCCATCCCCACCTTCCCAACCAACATCAACACCACCACCACCCCTTGATTCACAGCCAAATCCTTCACAAATTCCAGCATCTTCACAACCGGAAGTGGTCATACCACCTCCTCACACAGAAAAACCTTCTACCCCTGTTCCACCTTCCACTTATGCAGGTCCTCAAGACAAACCAACATAGCAGCAAAAGGAGACCACAGAACTCACATCAACTACTGCAGGTACCCAAGAACAAGAAGCAGACAAACAAAAGGAAAAAGGGAATCACAGATCATCCATCCTGAGGATTAGTTTAAAGGATGCAAGTTCGTTGACCGACACAGAGGTCGGCCAACTACTAAACACCCTAGCAAAAGAGGCAAAGAAGAGGACAAATACAGTAAGGAAACAACTCAGGGATAAGGAGACAGAAGAAGTCGAGTTTCTCGGCAAATGCAGGTCTCTTGCCCAATCCATTGTTCCAGGACCTTTCGAAGTAGCTATTGCTTGAATGCCATCGTCGTCATCTTATTCTATCATGAGAGTTTGAGTCAGCTTGCCATCACAGCTCCAGCCATAGTCGAAGTGTGCGTTCAGAGACAACCGACCATCCGACTACATAGTCCCCAGCAGGAGCAAATCTGAAGGTTCGACAGGGCTTCATTTTTGTACTTCCCTCTTTCTTCGGGACGAAGAAATGTTTTGTTTGTGGGGGAGATGTAGAAGGAGCAAGTCTACATAAGTCGACTTGAATGAAGACCGACTTAGTCGATCAGCCGACTAAGTCGAGGGACCGACTTAGTCGATCAGCCGACTGAGTCGGTCGGCCGAGTAAACACAGTCATTAAGTCTGCTAACTAATAGTTGTGTCGGTTCACCGAACCGATAGGTAGTTATTTTTGAAACTGTTTGCAAAACTGTATATATTAGGCTGTTGAACCACACAAGAACTCAGTTCAGTTCTTGGCTTTGTACGATCTATTGAGAATAATATAATCTGTTCATCCTAATTGTTCTTGTCTTTTGTCTCTGTGTATATTTCTGTATATTTTTGTATGTATTATTGGTAACCTTATGTGATCTGTGAGATTACAACAAAATCATGATTTGCACGGTGATGGATGTTCCATGTGACCACCAAATTATTCAGTCCACTGTGGGTCTATTTGTATAGTTTCCACTGCATTGTCGAGAACCAAATCATTGTTAATAATTTAAATAATGACCACAATGATATTATGATTTACAAAGTCAAAACATATCTATTCATTGTTAAACCATGAAGTCCATCTATGTCAAAGAACGAGATTTATATGGTATTGTTAAACCTTATATGTTATAAACCTTGGAATCATCGTTGGTAATGAACCAAAAACATATTGCATCAATATCCTTATTTTATAAAGATCATATAATCTTTCTTATTAAAACATTTATGAAAAGATCAATAGTATAGTAAAGGTTGTTGAACATGAGTTGATAGTATCACTGTTGACCTTTTCTTTTTATAACCATAAACGATGCATGTCTATGCTGTTAGAACTAGTTTATGCAAACACTAATAGGTAAGAACTAGTTTATAAATCAACAAGGTGTGTATAAATATAATTAGTAATTACACCCTAGCATAACTCTTACTTTTGAGTGTAGTCTATAGTACTAAGAGTAAGATACACTTCTTGGAAGTACATGATCATTTGGCCTTCATAACATACCAAAGCTCTGAGACGAATCAAACCAAGATTAGATTAGACTTGGTAGTAAAGGATAGTAAACTTTGTTCAAGAATAAATCTAGATCACTTGTTATTATAAATAAATAATATAATAATTTAATTTTGTCACATTACTTATGTCATGAAGAAGTTTGGAGATAGAAATCACAACTTGACGACATTTGTGAAAATTTCATTTATAAGTATAATATAATAATAAGCTGATAAATTTCCTCCACTGAAGCTCAATTAAAAGTAGAGCGCAGGGTATGTTTGTAAGCTTGTTATTAGAAGGCTTAGTTTTATTTCCATGCTGATAAGCGGTGTTTTAAATTTTAGAAATAATAATAGAAGTAAACTCTTATGTCAGTGAAGGAATGGTTATACAAAATCATGAGCTCTATAAGTAACTTGGCTAGTAGCTAGAAAGAAGAACTGTCTGAAATAAAAGTCATACTAATGAAAAACATTGAGAATGGTAAGATTATTGGTCTTTACAACATGAATTTAAAATATTGTCATAGTTGCAAAACAAGTAAAGAAAAGATACTTTACCTCATAGTACCCTTGAACTCTATTAAGAAAACTTTTACTCTAGCAGTATATTTATGCTAAAAGAAGTATATATGGATTAACACCTTAATAAACTCTTACTGGTTCAAAATTTACCTGTCAAGCCTGTAAGATCCAAAATTCCAGGTATGTTAGCAATCGCTAAGTAAGCCCCAATTAGAAAGTAACTTCTCACCTAATTGACAAAATCAAATCATCAATACAGCTAGAAATAACTAAATGCAGATTATTTACATCACATATTGAAATTAAAATAGTATTAATTTATATGTGTTTAAGTTAATCATTAGTTTGTTAACTGTTTCATTTATCCGATTAACCGCTAGCAGTTAACAAACTGCGGCTATAAACAGTTTATGTTACATCAAATTTTTTTAATTTTTGTGAAAAATTGGGGTTTTGACTTGTGGTATCAAAGCACAAGGTTCAAACACTAGGCCTTATAGAAGCCCAACTTGCTTTTATGAAACAGTTAATTTAAATTCTTTTGCTGATGTTATTTTCTTTTAATGTTATTCAACAGGTAAAATTGTTTCTGAAGTTTAACAACAGGTATGGAAAGGCTGGAGGAATATGCGGAAGTGGAATCTCCATTTATTGAACAAGAAAACTTACAGACAGACCCTATACCAAAAGTCCTAACTACTAATTCTTCGGAACTGTTACAAACAGTAAAAGACTTAAAATCTGAAATGGAATCTGTTAAACGAGAGAATGAAAGGATTCTGAGGGCTCAGGAGGAGCTGAATCAAATCCTAACAGAAAGATTTCAAACTAAGGGTAGGGTTAAAAGAGTTGATTCAAAAGATACAATTCATCAACATAAATATAAAAAGATTAAACAGACTAAAAATGAAAGCAGCTCATCTTCAGAGGTATTTGGTGATCAACATAATTTTCATTCCACTAGTGATAGTAGTGATGACAACCATTATACTAAAAAGAGAAAATATAAATCCTATGAGTAAATTTTTGGGGAGTTTAAAAAGACTAAACCACCAACTTTCAATGGAGAGAGTAAGAAGGGGGAGGAAGCAAAATCCTGGTTATCTGGGATGAAGAAGTACTTCCAGATTTATAACTATTCTAACCAATTAAAGGCTGGAATGGCTATCTACAATCTCTCAGGGAAGGCTGATATTTGGTGGCAAGACTTGAAGAGAGTGAAGGGAATAAAAGAGAAGAATGTAAATTGGAGTACCTTTAAGAGGTACTTTAAAAAGAAATTTCTATCTGAGCAGTATTATGAAGACAAAGCAAAACAATTCTATGAGCTTAAATTAGGTTCAATGACTATGAAAGATTTGAACAACAAGTTTTTAAGTCTGCTTATGTATGTACCCTACCTTGTAGATGAAAAACCGAAGGTACATCGATTCCTCAGTTGTTTACCTTATCACATCAAGGATAGGATTGAGTATGACAATCCAAAAACACTGGAAGAAGCTATAAGGAAATCCAATTTTTGTTTTGAATAGAATCGAAAGAAGGAGAGCATGGCCAACTAGAAGGCAAAGAAGAATAACAACCATTATGATCAAAATAAGAAAGAATTTGTGCCCAACCAGAATTCTAAAATCAATAAGGCCAGAAATTTTCCTAACAAGAATTTTCAAGGGAATAAAAATAATTCACCCAACAATCAGAACAATCCAAAGGGTAAAGAGTCTGCTAATAATCATGGTAATTACACAAAGAACTTTGAACACAAAGAACTTTGAACACAAAGAACCTATAAAGTGTTGGGAGTGTAATGGCCCACGTTATTCCTCAGTCTATCCTAATCGAAAAACGATTGTCAGTAATATTCATACCATACAGGAGGAAATGACTGTCAGAAATTTAGCGAGGACTGTGTCCAGAATCAATGCATCCTTGGAGAATCGACAAGCAGAATATCAAACTTCCATGTTGGAAGTAGAAGGTGCGATAAACCAAACCCCTATAGCTATTTTAATTGATCCAGGAGCTAGTCTCGGTTATATTTCACCTAAAATGGTAGAAAAATGTAAGTTGCCTGTTGAAAAATTTGAAAATTCTTGGTTGGTTCAGTTAGCCATTGGTGCAAAAAGGAAGGTAACTTGTTTTGTAAAAGAATGTGCAGTGGTTATGGATTAATTCGAAACTGTTGTGAAGCTTAATGTATTACCTCTTGGTTCTTATGACTTATTAATCGGTATGGATTGGTTAGAGCAAAATAGGGTGATTTTAAATTGTTATGATAAAACCTTTACGTGTATAAATAATGATGGAAAATCAATAAATGTAAAGGGAATCCCTAGAAGAACTACCATAAGGCATATTTTTGCTCTGCAGCTTAAGAGGGCTGTTAGGAAGGGTTGTAAAGATTATGCAATAACAATAACTGATGAGGAGAATCTAAATAAAACAGAGAAATAAAATTGGAGGACATATCAGTTTTAAGAGAATATGTTGATGTATTTTCAGAAGAAATTCCGGGACTACCTCCGAAAAGGGAACTAGATTTTACCATTGAGCTGGTACCTGGTGCAGTACCCAGCTCAAAGGCCCCTTATCGAATGAACATACTTGAACTTAATGAATTAAAGTCACAATTAAAAGAACTTATCATGATAAAAAGTATATTCAACCTAGTGTGTCTCCCTGGGGGGCACCTGTCATCTTCGTTAAGAAAAAGGATGGAACCATGCGACTTTGCATAGATTACCGTCAATTGAATAAGATGACTATCAAAAATAGATACCTGTTGCCTCTCATAGATGATCTGTTTGATCAAATACGTGGAGCCACGGTGTTCTCAAAAATTGATTTAAGGTCTGGATATCATCAAGTTAGGATTAAAGATGAAGACGTATTAAAAACAACTTTTAGAACTCATTATGGCCTTTACGAGTTTGTCGTCATGCCATTTGGGCTTACTAATGCCCCAGCTATTTTTATGTGTTTAATGAACAACGTTATGCATAAGTATCTAGATAAGTTTGCGGTCGTGTTTATCGATGACATATTAATTTATTCAAAAACTGAAGAAGAACATAAAGAACATTTAAAAATTGTTTTGCAAGAGCTACGAGATCATCAACTCTTTGCAAAGTTTAGAAAATACAATTTCTTCAAGGATAAAATTCAATACTTAGGTCATGTGGTGACTAAGGAAGGGATTTTAGTGGATCCTGAAAAAATAAAGGTGATCGAATATTGGCCGGTTCCTAAGGATGTAATTGATGTTCGATCCTTCATGGGAATTGCTGGTTATTATCGGAGTTTCATTGAAGGTTTTTCAAGGATCGCGAATCCGATAACTTCTTTGCAAAAGAAATGAAAGAAATTTGATTGGAACCAGAAATGCGAGGAAAGCTTTAAAAAGTTAAAAACTTTATTAACCAGCGCACCTATTTTAAGAATAGTTGATCCCAATAAAGAATTTGTAGTGTGCACTGATGTCTGCAATGATGATTTAGGCGGTGTTTTGACTCAAGAAGGGCATTTTATTGCCTATGAGTCTGAGAAATTAAAAATTCATGAAAAGAATTATGTAACTTATGATCTGAAATTAGCTGTTGTTATACATACTCTAAAGATGTGGCATCATCACCTAATTGGCAGAAAATTTATTCTAATGACTGATAATAAATGATTAAAATATCTATTAGATCAGCCTAATCTAAATGCTAGACAAGCTAGGTGGCTAGATTTTATAAGTGAGTATGATTTTGAAATTCAACACATTAAAGGTAAAGAAAATAAAGTTGTTGATGCATTAATTAGGAATGCAAGGCTGAACTTCACAGCAGTTATCAGCACTTATACAACAAATCTGGATGAACAACTTAAAGTGGAGATAGAACAAGATGAAATTTACCAAAACTTACAAGCTAAAACGAAAGAAAATCCAACAGAAAGCTTAAGTAAAGGGTACAGTTTAAATGAGAAAGGATTCTTATTGTATAAAGACAAAATGTATGTACCTAATGTACCTAAAGTTAAGTTATTAATTTTGGATGAAATCCATAAAACTCCATACTCAGGTCATCCATGCTATCAAAAGACTATAACTATGTTAAGAAAAGAATATTTTTGGCCAAACATGAAGACTGAACTAGCAGAGTATATCGCTAGGTGTTTTCAATGTTAGCAAGTGAAAACTGAACATCAACACCCAGCTGGATTACTTCAGCCATTGCCCATTCCTAGCTGAAAATGGGAGATAATTAGTCTCGATTTTGTTACGGGACTACCTAAAAACCAGTATTTAAATGACTCCATCATGGTAGTGGTCGATAAATTAAGTAAACCAGTCCACTTTATACCTGTTAAAACTACGTATAAAACTACAAACATAGCTGATATCTTTCTAAAGCAATTTTTTCGACTACATGGAATACCAAAAGTTATAATTTCAGATAGAGATCCTAAATTTACAGGTAACTTTTGGAAATCTTTGTTTAAAGAATTAAACACTACACTAAAGTTTAGTACTTTGTTCCATCCTCAAACCAATGGATAGACTAAAAGAGTAAACCAAGTACTGGAAGATTTATTAAGAATGTATGTGAAAGACTAGCCAGGTAAATGGGAGGATTACTTGCATCTAGTAGAAGTTTCTTATAATAATAATTATCAAGCGTCAGCCAAATTTAGTCCTTTCGAAATCTTGTATGGAAGGAAATGTAATACTCCTATCTCCTGGAGTAATCCGGTGGATAGATTAGTATTAGGTCCTGAACTATTAAAGGAAATGGAAGAAATTGTAAAGCAAGTACAAGATAATCGACTGAAAATTGCACAGGATCGATAGAAAAGTCAAGCAGACCTTAAAAGAACTCCAAAGGAGTTTTAGGTAGGTGAACATGTGTTCATCAAGGTGAGGCCCAAAAAGATCTCTCTGAGAATGGGTAGTTATGCAAAACTAGCACCTCGTTACTGTGGTCCATTTGAAATATTGTCCAGGATTGGACAAGTATCTTATAAATTAGCATTACCACCAAATTTAAGAGTACATAATGTTTTTCACATTTCTGTATTAAAGAAATATGTTCATGATGCTACTTATGTTGTTAACTGGAATGATGTACAAGTGGAACCAGAAGGATATTTTCTAGTGGAACCGGACTGTATCCTCAGATGAAGGGAGATCACACTTTGGAACCGTACCATTGGTCAGGTGAAGGTGCAATGGAAGCACCTTAGTCCAGAACAAGACACCTATGAATTGGAAAGTAATATGTGGGATGCATATTCAATTCTGTTCCAGGGAAATTCTGAGGACGAAGAATAAATAACATCGAGGACGATGTTATACTTTAAGGGGGTGTGTATGGCGCATGCCCCAATTTTGCAAGAAAAAAGAATTTTATATTATTTGATTTTATTTTAGGGCAACATGTTAAATTTTATGCTAAGTTGTAATTGATGACTCAGCAGAGTCAAGGATATTTAATGTAATTCTGAATATTTTAATTATAAATAAATAAAGGTGGAGACAACAGCTTAGGAGAGCTGTTAAAAGAGTGTTTACTGGTCAAATTGGTGGAGGATACTGGGTGGAGAGAAAACTGACATGTGGCAGCATATTCAAACCACTTCCAACTATTGCAGGTGGCAACCTCCCTACAATTGGGGTCATGATTCCCCAAGAAAGTGGAATTAGAGTAGGTGGCTCAATTAATGAAAACTGACTCAAAAGACCTAGGCAATCTTTATAAAAATTCCCATTGAAGAGAGTTGAGGCTACTCATTCTAGAAAGGTGATCATTCAGGTGAATGAATGTACTCCAGAGAAATTCATTGGAAGGGAATTGTGGAAAGTGTTTGAGGGGATAACTGTTGATTGATATAGTGCATCTTTTAAGCTGAAAGATATTACTGCTGAGAGAAAAGTATTTTACTGAGATATTGGATCAGTCTACTGTTTGCATTCTCCACCGATTCTCAACCAAGAATACCAGGAACAGGGTCGAGGGTCTTGAGGAAGCGTTTTTTGAGCGCTCTCCAGGAGATTAGTAGGGAGGAACGTCCTCCTAACGCTGTTGTCGTTTGTCCTAAACAGGTTCTACATTATTTTGTTTTACTGTGCTAGATAGATAAATCTGAGTCTGACTGTTATATGAATGTTAAACATTCAGTTTGTAAAATGTTAGTAACTAGTAGTCTTTTAAAAAATGATTGAAGAAATGAACTTGATTAGAAAAGTAATGTGTTAGAATAGAAATAATTTCTAGACTGTGTTTTTCCACACCTAGAAAACCAGGCAGTACTCTATCACAGGTAGAATGTTTAAGTAGACAAGAGAATGTTATGGTAGATAAGAATTGTGTATTTACAGACAGTAGAACAATTTTATTCATGTTGAAATATTAAGGAGGTTAAACAATGTTATGATATGTTTATGTTTCTTTGTTTTCACTTAGTAACTGAATGAAATATAGCAGAAAAACCACATTAGAGTTACAATGATTACATACAGTTAAGTAAATAAACAAGCTACTAATCACCTAGTTTATTTTCTAACAATATCAACTAAATCTAAGACTAATATTTATTATAAACTAAATAGGGTTATATTAAAAGTACTCTAATTATAAAGAGTAAACTGAGTTACAGAGTCTATACTATATCTTTTCAAAGAACTCTGAGTAAATTCTACCTGTCAGTTTGGTAAATAAAAACAATGAGAATATAATTAATAACTAGAATAAAACTAAATATTTACCTATGCAGAAACTATTTTATAATTATCATGACAGGCATATACCTATAAAAGTAAAACTGCAAGGTCGAAACCCTAACCATTTTATTTAACTATTATAAATAAAAACATCTAATTTGTAAAACCATTTGCTTGGATATTTATATAAATAAATGATTAGTCTACTATAGACTGTTACAGTCCTTTCTGAAAACAAATGTACAATTACACAACACACCTGTAATAATAATTTAACCAAATTAACAAGTAGCAGAACCTAAAAATAATAAACTAAAGAACTTAATTAGACAAGGGTTTCATTTCAGAAAAAACCTAGCTTGTATATTCCGAACAAGTAAGTTAATATTATAAATTACACACTATGACTGAGTTACAGTCTTAAATAATAACAATAATTTATTTACAAAAGATATTTAGACAGTAATGTTCTTCATTAACAGCCGAATAGGAAAAACCCTAATGTACACAAAGTTACAATATACAAGATTACTACAAAAATGAGACAGAGCTCGAAGTAAAATCTTTCTTAAAACCCAATGTATTACATTGATAGGCCGTAAGGCTGCAAACTTAACCAGATTACAACACTTAGGTCAGGGCCAGTGTACCCAGCATCGTGGCATGGGTTTTAAAACAAAACTAACATTCAAGTTATTAAAACCTTCATTATTGTTTATCCTTCATAAGTCAAGAGAAGAGTATTACAAGTCACGGCATCGAAGCCGGAGCCACCCTGCTATATGCAAGGGTTTAATAACAAAAAGCAAATCACAAAACTAAAGACCAAACATCCCAAAACTGGAGGAACCAAGGTCGTAATTTCTTTCCAACTAAAACCATTTTCCCCGAAGTCTGTACAAGCAGGGAGTTTCCACATTGTAACCGGGGCTTACCCGTAGGTCTTGATGCCATTCCAAACTTGGAGAGGGTTCTTCTAAGCATAAGGGTGAGCTGTAACCTGCAAGCGAGTATCAAAACCTTGATTAGAAACTGAGTTATATAACTGTAGCTGTAATTTTAAAACTTATAATATTTGTAAGACGAATTCTTTACCTGAAGGTGAAAGATTTGGAAGCCGAGGAGGATTTGAACCCGCACCACAAACAACAATTGGAAGATCAAACCCTCGTTCTCACCTATGACAAAGGGAGCAGGGTTCAAAACGCATACTACACCGACGACTAGAGCAGGATTAAAGCTTTGGCAATGGCCATGCAAGAAATCGACACTAAAAACTATTGACAGAGAACAACTATACGTACAGTAACGCAATGCATGCAGATAGAAATCAAATGTGAATTGTATATCTCTCCAATCTCAAACTAGAGTGGAAATGCTTCATTACACACAAGATGGAGGTCGAGACGAGCACAAGCGAGCCCTCATGGCCGCAGTGAACCAGATAGTGCAAAGACCAAAACCCTCGATGAAGAATGAGAGTTAGGGTTGCGTAGTAGGTTTTCAAATCATGATTTGCACGGTGGTGGATGTTCCACGTGCCCACCAAATTATTCAATCCACCGTGGGTCGATTTGTATAGTTTCCACTGCATTGTCGAGAACCAAATCATTGTTAATAATTTAAATAATGACCACAATGATATTATGATTTACAAAGTCAAAACATATCTATTCATTGTTAAACCATGAAGTCCAGCTATGTCAAAGAATGAGATTTATATGGTATCGTTAAACCTTATATGTTATAAACCTTGGAATGATCGTTGGTAATGAACCAAAAACATATTGCATCGATATCCTTGTTTTATAAAGATCTTATAATCTTTCTTAGTAAAACATTTATGAAGAGATCAATAGTATAGTAAAGGTTGTTGAACATGAGTTGATAGTATTACCATTGAACTTTTCTTTATATAACCATAAACGATGCATGTCTATGCTGTTAGAACTAGTTTATGCAAACACTAATAGGTAAGAACTAGTTTATAAATCAACAAGGTGTGTATAAATATAATTAGTAATTACACCCTAGCATAACTCTTACTTTTGAGTGTAGTCTATAGTACTAAGAGTAAGATACACTTCTTGGAAGTACATGATCATTTGGTCTTCATAAGATACCAAAGCTCTGAGATGAATCAAACCAAGATTAGATTAGACTTGGTAGTAAAGGATGGTAAAACTATTCAAGAATAAATCTAGTATCACTTGTTATTATAAATAAATAATATAATAATTTAATTTTGTCACATTACTTATGTCATGAAGAAGTTTGGAGATAGAAATCACAACTTGACAAAATTTGTGCAAATGATCATTTATAAGTATAATACAATAATAAGCTGATAAATTTCCTCTATTGAAGCTCAATTAAAAGTAGAGCGGAAGGTAGGTTTGTAAGCTTGTTCTTAGAAGGCATAGTTTTATTTCCATGCTGATAAGCAGTGTTTTAAATTTTAGAAATAATAACAGCAGTAAACTCTTATGTCAGTAAAGGAATTGTTGTACAAAATCGTGAGCTCTATAAGTAACTTGGCTAGTAGCTAGAAAGAAGAACTGTCCGAAATAAAAGTCATACTAATGAAAAACATTGAGAATGGTAAGGTTATTGGTCTTTACAACATGAATTTAAAATACTGTCATAGTTGCAAAACAAGTAAAGAAAAGATACTTTACCTCATAGTACCCTTGAATTCTATTAAGCAAACTTTTACTCTAGCAGTATATTTATGCTAAAAGAAGTATATCCGAATTAACGCCTTAATAAACTCTTACTGGGTCAAAATTTACCTGTCAAGTCTGTAAGATCCAGAATTCCAGGTAAGTTAGCAATCGCTAAGTAAGCCCCAGTTAGAAAGTAACTTCTCACCTACTTGACAAAATCAAATCATCAGTACAGCTAGAAATAACTGAATGCAGATTATTTACATCACATATCGAAATTAAAATAGTATTAATTTATATGTGTTTAAGTTAATCATTATTTTGTTAACTGTTTCATTTATCCGATTAACTGCTAGCAGTTAACAAACTGTGGCTATAAACAATTTATGTTACATCAAAAAAAAAATTTGTGGAAATTTGGGGTTTTGACACTCGCTTTGCTGCTGAGATGGCTCAAGGAATTTGGACTTGACCTTCCTTGTCCTTTCCCAAATGCTGCAGGTGGGATAAGAACGAATTCGGCTGGCCACGTTTCTTTGCTTCATGTAGAGGCAATATTTACTGTTTCAAATATCTAAATTTCATGATGGATCCTCAGATTTGGGACAGTAGACAATGCTAGGAACATAATATTGACCTATAGAATGTTTCGAATGGTGTCCAGGGACTCAATTACTGGTCAGAAAAAACATATCATATGTGGAAATGTCCTTTCTGTACCAGGTTCATCGGGACATTTCATCCACGCTGAGAGATTTGGTTCATCAACCGATCTTGAACCACATATATTTCATTTGATTCTACAGTTATATTCACCATGGATCAAATTCTTATCAATATCTGCACAATTTAATTCAATGGAATCAACACAGACCCTCGACCTGCAACCTGCCTTCATCTGGACCGCTCAATCGTGGGTACATTTTATATTTCGCCAAGCTGGTCCAATTCAATCCATCCCGCAAATCTCATCTGCGAACTATATTCGATCCCTCGTTGAAATCTCAAATAACATATATACCATCCATCATCATCCTGCTAAACTTTCCTGAAACCCGCATCCCACAATTTCCGCGTTGCGAATTGTAGGCACTTGAACTGTATTATTGTTATTCGCAATTTTCGGCATAATCATTGTACGCGATAATTTTAGGTCACTGCCAGTTATTTTTTATTATTTGTTTCACACTTTATAATCCAAAATTGAAACCCCAAAAAAACTCAATTATAAATGTCTTAACCTAAAATTTCAAAACTCAGTATTAATATGCACTCTCCCAAGGTAAAAAAACAAAGGTTGGCTTGTGAAAAGACAAAATATTTTTACCCTCTCGACGTTTTTTGCACCTCTTGGTGCAAATGCTAGTTATACATATATGAGATTCCTATATATTTATAGAGATATGAAACTATGCACAAATTACAATACCATTTTTTCAAAAAAACAACCAAGTACATTGAAACATTGATAGCTACTTGCAACTAAATAAAAATAACACAAATCCTAAGACTTTGACAAATCTTTCATTAACGGCTGCCTACGTGCCCTAGATCATAATCTGGTTTACAAACACTAAGCATAAACATGCTATCTAACAAAGTCATAAACCTGTTATCTAACAAACATGATTTGAAGGGACACTATTACTCGATGTCGATGTTGTGAGGGGAAATCTATCTTTTATTTTTTTTAAATGACTTCTATAACTTTGAATCTGATTCTTTCACCTCCTTCACTCCTAATAGTTTTATTTCAAATAAAAAATATCGTCGAGTTTGACACACACTCATTGAATTCATTCAGCTATAAGTATTAGATTACATTGCAGCAAGTGAAGATATAGTCATTCTAGCACTGTCCGAGCAATGGTCACTCTTTGGGTGTTGAAATAAACAGAAACACCTAGCAATCCAAGTCCATTAAATCCCATAAACAAATAATCCACTCAAACTCTGAGCTTCAAAAAAACCATTGTTGGAAAAAAAGAATATGACTCAGAATTTGTTCAATGTCTCATGAAAGAATTTGATGTTATCCGAGGGATACCATTAACCATAACGTACAATAATATAACATGGAGATTTAATGGGTAATGAATATTAAATTGTTGGAAGAACAATTCAACTATCGCTTATCACATTTTCATTTATATCAGATGTTTATAAATAGCAAGAAACATATTTCCCCATATCAATAGAATATCAATGTTCGTTTTTCGAATCACATCTTTTAATATTATTTGGTCATGTGATTAATTGATGGTTTCGTACAAAAAATCCTCACAATGATCACACATACCCTCACATTTGACTTCGAGGAAATACTTGCTACCAAAATACTACGACATACAATATCATATAACCAAATATTTAGAAAGACTTGTGTGAAGCATTCTAGGGATAGAAAGTTAAAACTTTTACACAGAGAAATATTTGTGGATTCTTTGTGTCTTTCACTAAATGGTAAATGTAAACAACATTTACTGAAGTACTTCTCGAGAAGATGTGCGGATAAATAAAACATGCATTCAACCATAAACTATGGATTTATATATCATGTTGCGGCATAACAAAGAAGTATAGCCCCAAATACAAACTTGAAAATTTACAAGGATGTTTCACCTTTTATAAAGCTTCAGCTCTCCACACTTTCCAAAAAACACAGAGCTTGAGCTCTTGAACTCTCCAAAGATTTTTTTATTCTTCTTCTCTTTTCTCTTTTTTGAATATGCCCTCTTTTTTTAATTTACAGACTTCTTCTTCTTTATATAGACAAACTAAAAATGTTTCTGTAACATACCCAAAAACGGAAAAATAAATATTTATTATTTATTTCACAAAAACATTATGTTAAACTTATTGTAAATTTTATGACCACGTGAGTCAAGGATGACTATAATTGAAGAATTATTTATTTTAATAATTAAATAAAGGAGACACTTATCCAAGGGAGACTGATAAATGAGTGTTCACTGATCCAGTAG